>QLIY01003565.1:0-11607 GCA_003260075.1 Phallusia mammillata | reverse complement strand
GGGGGGGGGGGGGAAGCTTTATTTTACACGTGCTATATACGTGTTGTAATGTAAATTACAACCTGTTTTGACTTTTGCTACGCAGAAATACCAAACAAATTTCAAATTTTTTTAAATATTGTGATCGCATGTCGATTTAGTTAAAACATTGTCTTATGTTTACGACGTTTATGCGTAGGCAACGTTCACAGTTTTTAGACTTGGCAGGTTTGTCTACAATACCTTCGTTTGACATTGTCGAATCTAACATCAATCTTATCAGTACATGTTATGTATAAAACTATATTGTGTTCACAGAACATTATATACTATGTAACTCAAAACTTTAAAACAAAACTTTACGTTATTAGCTACAATACGTTTTAGCCTGCGAAATACGATACGTTTCTTTAGGGTTTTATTCTCGTTACATTGCGTTGGATACGTCGAAGTTACATTCTACCATTTGATTCAAACGTTTTTAGTGCTATTGAGTTAAACAACAAACAGCCGTAAAGTGCTGTGTGCTGTGAAATTTAATATTTAGTCACGACCTTTTGTTAGTCAGTCCGTAACCATGTGTTGCCTTTCAAACGGAACCAAGTATAAGGCCGTGTGGCCATGCATTGTATCTTCACAATAAGAAAAAATACCAAACGCAGGCACAGTGGCAAACAGAAAAGTCGAATGCATTTGTGGAAATTTTGAAGCAAGCAATAAAATGAACAATGGCAACTGCTGAGACCTTAAGTAAATGTTTAACCTAATGACGATAAAGGGCATTGTAAATCTTGCGTTGCCCCCCCCCCCCCCCCCCCCCCCCCCCCCCCCCCCCCCCCCCCCCCCCCCCCCCCCCCCCCCCCCCTCTTGAATCATTAATTTTTTGTAAATCATTAATTTTTTAAAATTATTTTTGAAAAAGGCCGTTTCGTTTCGCAATAATACCATGCTAAACACATTTACAGAACGCATATTTTAACGCAACATATTCAAGGACATAGAGTCTTAAATTTTGTCGAGCGAAGTGGTATTTCGTTCAATCACCAAATCAATGCAATTTGTACTTACGATAATTACATTCCACGCTTCATGTTCAATCGAAAAAAAAACGAGTAGTAGGATTGCACATGAATCTTTAAATCAACCAAAACGGTTTTAGCTAAATGCACGGTTAGCTTGAAAAAATATTATATCCTCAAAAATCTGTGAACGGAATTCAATCTGGTTCAACAGCGACACCATGCAGAAAAAGTGTCAGTGGCAGACAACTGCGCAGTTGACTTCAAAATCGCCATTCCTGTAGTGTTTAATCGCAACAGCTAGCTTAACATTTTCAAGTTGACCCAAACAATTCAAAAACACTCATCTTGAAAGAGATAAGAGATAAAACTTTCTCACTGACATATTTTGAACTTAACCAGATCGTGTTCTTGCGACAGTTGAGTCGCCAAGTCACTTGACTCCATAACCCACGCTTTTCTTTTTCTTTGCCCTTGCTGTTTTACTAAACTATTTATGTGATAAAGTGACAATACAAATAAACTTGAACCAACTCGGAAACTAATAGTTCTTTTAGTTGTGCTGTTTGGTTCATGTCCAAAATATGTAGTTTGGGCAAAAACAGACAAGCATGTTCTCATTATTATTTATAAGATAGCAACAAATGTATTGTTTATGTGCAGTGGATATTGAAAACGTGTTTTATTTTGATTTATGTGTGGTTTTAAGTAGGTAGATTTATTGAAAGCTTGAAGATTTGGTTTCGTGTTTACGCTAACACCTGTGTGAAAATACGTTTGTAACGTTTTTTTAGTTGTTGGTACGCTGCGAATTTGGGAACTAAATACATGTTATCAGAGACTGATAAGATGTTTAGCAAAAATCTAAGTCCTAAGTTACAATATTTTGTTTCAACTTTAACGTCGAATAAAGAGAAACCTTTTTGCGTACAATGAAACATCTGTGATCAATCAGCTCTCACATATCTCTATTTAATAATCGTGTTACATTTTTCTGTTAGGTAGCTCTTAAGACTCCCAGACTTTTAAAAAGGGTTTTTCAAAGCTTAAGACGAAGCACTTGTAAATTAAAGCATGAGTTTTAACAATCGCTTCAAATTAAAATATATACAGTATCAAATGCCTTATTCGTGGCTTGCACCATTTTATACCCTTTCTAACGTCGCACCAAAGTAGGGCGCAATTCAATGTTAGTTGACTTCATTTGCCGTCGTTGTTTGTTAAACATCTCCTATGATACGGTAAACCATAAAAACCTCATACAGGTGCGCATTAATGCAAGCGAACACTGTGTGGCGCTGCTGGAATATAGTTTCGAATGTTTGCTTTGTTCTGATTGGTTGAAAACAGTACAGGTGGGACATTGGAAAAGATTCGCAATAGTGGTTACGTTGTGTGTTTTCATTACGTCACTGAGCCATAACCTCGTGATTGGTCGGTTGTTTCATGTTTCTCTCTTGTGCTTAAGCGCAAGGACGCTTATTTTTCAGCCACTTAGCAAACAATAGACTATAGCTTCGATTTTTCACATTCTGGCGACGTTTATGCCTTTTTTTCTGTGGTTATTAGAAAGTCACACAAGTAACAAATAAAACTATCAATTTTAAACAAATCTAAAAAACATCTTGTTGTTGTAGTTTCGAAAACACAAAATGTCGTAAAGTTTTTTGTTCTCTTTTTGCAACTAAGCTTTGCGGTTAACAACCGTAAAACATTAGTTTTTTGTTTAACAATAAACTCCAAACAAGGCGTTGTCAGAATTCAACAAAATATATTGGCGTGAGACCATTTATAAGCCATAAACCAAAACCAATTATGCCCTGTGGACGTATTAACTTTAAAAACAGTTTTTACATAACAAATTTGAGTAACATTGATCATTTTGTAATGTTTGTTTCGGAATTTTCTCAACATTTTATCACGACAATTTTAAGGCAGTTGAAAGTATATGCCAAGTATAAACATCGCTTAAAAGGCATGCAGTATAGCTTTTGTACGTATTGAACCATGTGGCCATTTTAATGCATGAATCCACTAAACTCCTGCAAACTTACTTTGCCACATGTAAAAATCGTAATTACGTTATTAGCTTGGCTTAAAACGCACAAGACAAAACATTCATACTGGTAGTTTGCCTTACGACAACCACGAACAGTAAAATTTCACACTTTTAAACTTAGCTCTTTAATTGTAACTCATTGTTCCTGCTGATTCACATTTAATTTGTTCTTGAAATTTCTGTGAACTTCTAAAGTAATTACTTAAACAGAGGTACAAAAAAAAACACAAACTTGCTAAAAACATTCCACCGCCACGCAGAGCCTCATTGCATCTATCGTTAAAATTTAGTAAGCGAACTGTCGCAATTACTTTGGACCGCGTTGAAGTAATACTAGTACCCAAACAAGCGATCCCTTTTATACTATTGAGGTGCGACGTCACTTCTCTTGTGTTTGGTGGGCAGTTTAGCGTGTCGCGTTTTTTTGTGTTTCATCCAATAAGAACCGTTCTTTAGCTATCCGAGCAAACAAGCACCCTATCGAAATCGGCAAGGTTTAGTTTGACAGTTGCTGTGACAAACTATGACGTCGTTTAACACAGGCAATGATTATTTTTCCAAACGAGATTCGTTGTACATGATGACGTCAGTGAAGAAAAAATGACTTCAGTTATTAGTAGCTCTATAGTGACCGCTTGTGGTAACAAAGCAAGTTGTTTTGATTGTGAACTTGTAGTGTTTAGTGGAATTTAGGTGAATAACACTTTTTTGTGTAAACTTGTTTTGTCTGTTCGCAAACAAATTGGTTAGATGACACATTTGGTTGTTGCTTGGTACCAAAAGGCACATTCAGCGTAGGGTATATCGAAAGCTTTCATTCACACATTTTGGTAGTTGCTTGGTACCCTGAAGGTTACATTTAGCGTCCGCAGTTCTGCTTTTTAGGCACCTGTTACAGCGCACAGCACTCCTTTTGTTTGGTCTGTCGCGTTTGGTCTGTTCATCGTGAGGTTCTTTTTTACGGTCGACAAGGAAAAGCTACGTCATGAAAAGGGCGAGGTAGGGTTAGTTTCCGTAAACGTTTTATTGGGGCGGGGGTAGTTACCTTAAGCGATAATTCCTTAATCAGATATTGCGAGGAAAAACAAATGTAATCGAAGCAAACCAACCCACTCCAAATGCATAAAAAATCAGATAGGTTATTTATTACAAATACACGGCATGTAGAAATAATACTTGGCCACGAAATTTTTTACAGGCAAAATACTTTTAATCTGTTTAGCTCAGTGCTGTTCTAAAATCGCTTGTAAACTTTAGCATTTTAGTCATGTTTAGAAAATGGCTTAAATTTACCAACAAACAAACTTACTGCTAAGACAACGAACACATAATAACAATTAAATAGTCAAACGCGTGACTGCTACCACACCGTAATAAAATTCTTCTTACTGCTCTGCACTCTAAATGCTGATGAATAACACCTAAATCATTGGGAAAACATGTCCCTCTTGTGTCAGGTACCCTAAAAGAAACTGCCACAGTCAAATTAATGCAATAAAATAATGCAAAGGCGTTTCATGCGTTCGTTCTACCCATACACAAAGTTGTACACGAGCGAATTACCAAAAAAAAACTTTTTTTCTTTTTTCGAATAGAGAGAATGGTTACGTATGACGAAAAGCTTGACAACGGTTTAACCCTAAAGGCGCTTTCCCCCTAGGTTTCCTGGTTTGCAAAAATCAATGAGATTTATTAGGTTTTCTTAACGCTTTCCGTAAAACACAGCACTTTGTAGTTATATTTTTGTATTAAATTTACCTGGTCGAACCACTGGAAACGATTTTTTTACAAAATTCGATTGTTTTCTTTGTGTTTGTGCAAAATAAAGCGTAATTGGCATGTTTTGAAATGTGACGGGGAACGATGTCAGTGGAATTTCGTGCTTGAGAAGGGATGCACTGAACCTCGATGTTCCGCCCCTGAAGTTACGGTCGTTCTGTTCCATAACCTTTCAGGGTTTTTGTAAAAAACATTGAACAGCCTAAATAGGATTTAGTCTATTCAGGCGATCTATGTTTGTATTATTAGTGTGTGCGTTTACCAGAACTTCAGGCGTTTTAATTTGAAACATTTTGCAGGTCCTTAAGTCTGACAGCATATGTAAGTAAAAGCCCCCCCCCCCCCCCCCCCCCCCCCCCCCCCCCCCCCCCCCCCCCCCCCCCCCCCCCCAGAAAACAACTATTATTTTTAGATAACTATTTGTGGTGCAAAATCATGGAAGATTTAGCCAGTCTAGAGAATAGTGGTAGCTGTTGGGTAGGCATCAATGCGTAGGTCGTGCGTTCGAATACGGCCTTGCGCAACAACAACCCTACCTGTGTAAAATGTGATGCCCCAATGACTACGACAAGTCATGTACACTTATGGTGCCCTACGCTTGCTCCAGTATATTTTCTCCTTTATGTTTACGCGCCTATAACGCAAGCACGCAATAACCGGGCTGTGTTAGCACCACTTGTTATTGCTATTCGATACTTTACCCTAGTTCAATTATATCAACAAAACGAATATAAAGTTGTAAACTGCGCTAAAAGTACCAGTTTTTTTTCTACCAGTCTAAACCTTAGGGCGTAAGTGATAACGTGCCACACCACGGTTTCTATAGTAAACAGTTTGTTAGCTCCTGGTTTAAATTTCATTTAACGACAAGAACAACACGAAGGCACTCTGTAATTTTTATGCTAGACGCTTAAAGTATTACTGTTAGAAAAGATCACCTTTACATGTTTTGAAAAGTGTTAATCCTCAAAACTTGCCCTTTGTATTTTTACATGATACACTGGGTGGCGCTACTGTAACAAAATAAAACTCGGGTCCAGTTTTGCTTGGCCTATGTGGCGGTACGCTTGGGCGCTTATGTATGAGCTGAAATGAAACTTCTGATAGCAGTTAAAAAGCGACAGTGTTGATAGTAGTACTTTAATGTCACATGTAGTTTAACTGCAATCACTCATAGCGAATGTGTGATGTTGAATGCAATTTTCCGATTCGAATAATCTTTTTTTGGCTATTTTCTACAACCGTGTTTAGGATGGCGCTTTTGTTCTGTTTTAAACTTATACCTAAAGTCCCGGAGTTTTGTATCGTTTTTTACACAAATATTTGACTGGTATATGTAATTGTTGTGTTACCAAACATCTCTGCCTGAAAGAAGATTTCTAGTCACCGCAAAACAATCTCTTTAATTTATCCAAATAGCTCACACTGTGGCGTATTTATGCAGTTGCTATTACAACACCCAAATATGCACTACAGACAAGCTTGAACGTGTACGGATAACCAAACTGAACCTGAATCCTGATGGGCGTGGCACTCTACTGTCCAATAGCAACCGCTGATATTTGCCACTATTCAGTATCCAATCACTTGCAGTTTTTATTGCTGGATTTTTTTGTAACAGTGTTCAGAGTCCAATGGAAAATTTGCCTGCCGTTTTATAGCACAAGTTGGACGTGAGGGTATTTGCTGACAAGACTAAAGCGGTACTTTTTCGCCTCAGTAAATAACAGAAGGCTAAAAACGTTTTATCGATTGTGTAACTCTATCCAGATTGACACTTCCAGTTTAAGTACCCTATGTTGACCTGCTAACAGGGTCGATCCAAATTACCATTACCCACTAATCAACGAGCGCCATTTGACTTCAAAAACAAAACTAATCAAACAACAAAGTTTACTTCTGTTCATTTTTTCTTTTTTCTTTCCCAAATTCTGCTGCAGTTTCTGTGCACGTCGTTTTTAACGGAAGATAAAAAAGCTATGAAGCAGGTGATGCGAAACAACAAGAGAAAAAATTCTTTCGCAATGTAACCTTTGACATTTGACAACGAGGCAAACTTGTTTACATTTGACTTAATTGAACCAAGCAGACTCTGTTCATTGTGACGTTCATGGATGATCAGGTTTCATTTCACACTGATGTAATAAGGGCTGTTGTTTGTAGCTAGTTGCAACGAACTGTAAACTATTCAGTTGCTCGACGCAAAAAATGACGTAGTGTAATTTAATCGCGAAAAGTTTTTGCCAACAACCGCATCGATGCCTTTTTTCGTTTCGAAGGAATGTTTTGTTGGAACGCTAAAGATTGGATACGTTAGGTGCTAAATCTGATTTAAATATAAGTGGTACCCTTCTACGAACTGGTTTACTACAAAACGAAAGTACATACTCGGAGTATTCTTGCAAAATTAGAAAAAAATGTTAGGAAAGTTAACAAAATCACAAAGATGCATAAGACACAAAACGTTCAAACCTATGTTTCAAATTTTATTACAATAATACAAACAATTTCCTAATAAGATAAAATCTTAAATTTAAAGGGTTAAGGCACGTTTCAACTGTCCACTATAGTAACAAAATGAGATATCTCAGCGTCAACAATCTTTTCACTTTTAAAAAAGGCTTCATCTACAACAATAGAACCTTGTGTAACACTCCAGTTTCTCCAGTACCCCTTTTGTTTCAAAATACCTGATCCTGTTTTTACAATAGATGTAAGTTCCGACAAATCACTTAGTCGTTCACCCTTTGGTTTTAAAGATATATATATTTCGCTATTACAGCATCGTCAGTATCTACGAACAAGCAGAAAGATTCTGTTTTTACAATTAAGATTTTATGTAACAACCGCATCAGGTGACTTGGTTCCCCACAACAAAAATGACTCTCTTTGTCATACAAAAAACACAAAAACAATCCACGCCAAAACACAGCAACACGGTATTACTTAAGTACAACATAACATGAAACTAGACTATAGAAAAGGCTCGGTTTTGGCTGTCGCGATTTTTCTGGGATGATCAAAGGTCTTTAAAAGAAAGAAGAGGATTAAAAAGATTAGGCAGTGTGGTTTTTGGTTGCTTATTGTTCTATTGTTGCACAATACACTGCTATTGAAAGACATTGTACCAGACATTAGTTTATTGATGTTTTTGTTTCCATTATGGTTTGATTGTACAGTAAACGCTTGGTACTAGGCTGTGAATGTATCGACCTAATGTACCGATTAAAACAATTTTCATTTCAAACAAAGAGCGGTTAAAACGAATCTTTTTTATGTTAAAAAACACTTACGTAAAAAGCTTTACGACTAATCAAATAAAATATAGCAAACAAGTAAAATTGAGTCGGAACTATTAAATTGAGTCGAAGGTGCCATGTTTACAAAAACGCCTGGCAAATCATCTAGTCGCTGGGCACTCCTCCTTACCTGGTTATCCCAGTAACGAGTGTAGTTTTATCGTCAAAGTATCGTTTTAAAAGTTAGTGTTGTCTAACAGGTGTTCAGTCTACTTACTATCCTTTAACTTCTTTTTCCTGATCTTTTTTTCAGATTTATTAGGAAATCTCCACCTTGTAGGAATGTAAATTTGCTGTAACTTATCGTCATTTGGCAAGAGTGCTGTGGTGCTGTTTGATCCTTTGTCCTGACGTGACCTGACACTTGGCATCATTTGTGCCGAATTTCGGGTCTATAACAAGGTTTGGTCAGAAAAAAGGGGTCGGGAATGTTCTTACAACTCTAAACTGATTAGTGATAAAATCAAAACCATTACAACGGATTATTTCACAAAACGCCAACGCCTTTTGAATTTATCTAAAGTAACAAGGTGCAAGTTATGGTAAGTTTATGTCGACAAGTGTGAAGCAATTTTGAGGAAAATTATAAAAGAAACAGTCTGTCAAAGTCTGTTTTCTGCTTTGTCACAGAAAGTCTAGAAATTGTTTTCCGTCGAAATCTTTGTATGTAATGTTTATTTTCTTGAGATATGTTTTTGTACATGTTTGGTTTGTTAAGGTACCATAGACACATTAAAATAATGGTTTATCTTGTTAATTTGATCAATCAAATTGGTAAGTGATCTTAGCACCTTTAGCTTTTTATTGTTGACCAGTTTTGAATCTGTGCGAATCCTAAACGGTTTGATTTCATTGCAAGTAACCGATCATTAGACGTCTTAACGGAAATTTGTATCACTTTTTTAAACCGGTTTCAAGAGAGAGGCTTTGCAAACTTAAAATGTAATTTTCGTTTCCTGCTTTAGCCACATAGTATAACCAAAATGGCTGGAAATGACTAGGGTTTGGCCACTATAAACGACACTTTTGTTTGTTTCTGCGTACAAGCAAAAACACGCAAAAGCTTGTCATGGTGTCTTAGTATACCGCGATTCTCTAGACCAGGTCAACTGCAATCTATTTTTCCAGTATTTTGGGACAATACGATTTATCTTTTTAAAACAGTACTATTTTGCTAGACACGGCTATGTAAACGAATATTACTCACTGTATTTACCATTTTAATGTGTAACTTATCTCAACATTTTGAAACAGTGTTAAATTGTGCTTACATGAATTTTGCACCAATGGCAACCTGAAAAATCAATTCAAATGAAAATTTAATAAACATCGTACCAACCATAAAGAGTTTAATAAACCGAGGCGTCAAAATGCTTCATGAAAAAAACATGTGAAATTGTTGGGTTCCTCTCTGTCGAGTGCCAAACCGATTAAATCGTTTATTACTATGGCTGTCAATTCCGAATAAATTTGATACTTTCTATGTGTCAAATTTCCGTTTGACTGCAACACTGTGAAAAATACTTACAATCAGTGTCCAGTAGTCGTTTTAAACAGTACCAGCAAGTAAATCTACACACCGCCAAGCAAACGCACAATGGCTCTACTATTGCAAATCAAAGATTGCTACACATTAAAACTAGTACACAAAAGTAAACTAAAACTTTTTAAAGAAAAAAAGCAATTTCCTGTTACTAGTTGTGAGAAAATGAATCTCTAGCTACACACCTTTGTTACACAAAGCAATGCACCTATACCTCCAACCGAAATATACCTTCAAGTAAATCTGCGCACCCCCCCCCCCCCCCCCCCCCCCCCCCCCCCCCCCCCCCCCCCCCCCCCCCCCCCCCCCCCCCCCCCCCAAAGCTTTCCTATTGCAAATCACAGAAGTTAAAAAACTTAACCTTTTTAAAGGATGTAGCAATTTCCTGTCACTAATTGTTAGTAAAAATTCTAGCTACACACTTTTTTCACCCACATCAATCATACTTTAGAACTTACAAAACAATGCACCTACCTGCATCAGGGCACAACAACCTCACCGAAAACCAACACCCAGCCTAAGCATTTTGTGGCCTTTGCGGATCGTCGGGCGATGAGAAAGCCACGGTGCGACTATTTATAGCTATGCTGACGTAACTGTACAACTTGACAGACAGTAAGCACGTAAATGGAATACTATGCGGTACGAATTAAGGGCGATTACAAGCAAACCAAATTTAATTTAAAAAACTAACCGATATTTTGATTCATGTGGGCAAAAAAACACATCCTAAAAATGTTCATCACATTGTCCTTTACATTGTTGCGCATTTATTTTAATGTTTAAATAGTGTAGTTGAAATTGCTATGTGACTATCCATATGTCATAAATTTCACCAGACTGCATTACATGTTGTAAAATATAAACGTAGGTTTCAATTTCTTTTCTAATTGCATTTGTTAAAATCCAGGTTAGTTTACAATCTGACTCAATCAAGTTCGAAATTTACGATTATAGTGCTAAAATTTGTCCACACCTTATCTGCTTCAAATCTATTTAAGTCGGTCAACCTTTTGCACCAAGCGATCTTTCATTACCACATATCTAAATGACAGTCACTTGCCTCCACAACATGCATCCTACCTTCACTGAGGCCTTTCTCACCACAGTTATAGCAGAAGCCAACGTGCATAGTGGTTACAAGTGTGCACTAGTGTTGGTAAATAAACTGTAAATGTTTAACACGTTAGGAGAAAAGGGCTAAACAGAAACCGTTATTGCCTTATATGGTAAAGATGTGCTTTGCAAACAAGACCGACGCATGCAACAAAGTTAACTACAAAACCGTAAATAGGTCAAACTTTTCACCTCGCAGTTAACATTTTGCTTTCTAAAAACAATACAAAAAGGCAAAATGATGACTTTGTGGTTAGGTCATGTATAAAGGTAAATGCATTGGACAGGCTGCACTTAAGGCTTTGGAGCTATGATACAACACTGATATAAATTCAGCATACATTTTTAAACAGTGTAAGTCTCATTTGGACTCAAGCTGTTTTTATATTCAACTAAAACCATTAAACGCTACAATATGTTTCTCTTACATTTCTAGTGTAAAACACATCTGCAATTTCTTTATCATATTTGCACTAATACCACAGCATGTAAAAATGTTTTAAAACTCCACAATATGCAATAATCTAAGCAAGATGGTTAGCCACTTGTTATCAGTGCATGTGGAATTTGAATTAAAGTTTAATTCAGTGCCGCTTATTGATCACCAGATGATCATCTACGATGTATGTTTAATTTTACAAAACTGTTACCTTCAATAAAGCTAGATTGTGTGACGAACGTTCCGTTTAACATCAAAGATATGCGCAAGGAAAATATGCCACCTCAACATGGCCATAGAAATACAAATCTTGCATGTTTTTTGCATCAAACTGCTCAGTTTTGTTTGTTTTCTAAGCACTTGACTGTTGGTTT
>QLIY01003564.1:0-11618 GCA_003260075.1 Phallusia mammillata | reverse complement strand
ATTGCATCCAATAAAATCAGAAGGTGGTGTGAAAGGTTGTATATAATTTGGGGCTNCCAACTGCGTCGAGTTTATGTCTTATGATTATGTTTTTGAGTTTGTAAATCTTTGTTATTGTATAATCTTACATTGCATCCAATAAAATCAAGAGGTGGTGTGGTAAAGGTTGTAAGTATTTAGGGGCACTGCCCTGCTAAATAGTTTAACTCTAATTTAAACTAGCAGTAGTGCACAGAGATCGTAAGCGTTAGAGTGAATTCACCCCTGATTGAATATAAAATTAGATTTTAGTTTGTGACGACAGTTTAGGACTTGAGACAGATAATTCAGTCTCAATAGGCTAACTGTAGCGTTAACAAGAATATCATAATACTTCTTTGCAATATGATCCTTTGCAAAAGAGTAACATGAGCTGAAAATATTGGAACAGTAATACAATTACAAAAATAGAGCATGTTATTTGAACTGACCGATAAGATATTAAAATTAAACCACACAGCAATAACGTTGAAAAGCACCCAAGAACGTTAATGATGGTGGTTATAGTCATGCACGTAGACACCACGTAAAAATTTGGACCGAATTCGTAAGTCTAAACAAACATCTAATTGCAAATCATGCACATTCTGAACGCAAGAATGGTTTGTAAAGAAAAATATGGAACGCTTTACAATGCAATTATGATGAACATAAATTCATAACTGGGATCAGCCCTGAAGCGTCTTTGCAGACCAGCGATCACGGCACACTCATATGTAACTCACAGTACGAAAGGCTTTTGTTTGCAAGCTTTTTGTTTGTGTTTGTCGCAGCAAAAGCACATGTGTAAACCTTTACTTAAAAGGTCGTTTCACTTTTTTGATGTTACATGAGCAACATAAGACACAACACACAAGTAAGTGTAGTACATTAAATGTCTATGGCGTTGTAACGATTATGGTTTTGCATTGATTTTCATAAACAGTTCTTTTGGTTCAGGGGTTCCCAACCTGTGGTATGCGTACCACTAGNTAGATATCATCTACTGTTTTGTAGCTTAAGCTAGCGTTGAATGAAATATGATTCGAACAAATTAGTTGTTCCGCAAGAAGTGGTACCATAGACTCATAGAGCACATTTGCTCTGTGGTGGTACGCGTGGCAGTGCAGAGCGTCCAAGTGGTACGAGATCGTAAAAAGGTTGGGAACCCCTGTTTTAGTTGAACCAAGGCAAAAAAAATTCACAGGCGAAAAGTAATTGTTATGCAACGACATATTGGTTGACTTCTATCTAACATAATTGTGCAATCCTATCAGTGTCAAGTCATTTTAACATCTTTAGGTAGCAAATTATTTGCTATTACACCCAATCACGGGGATCTCCTTGCGTGTGTCGGCAAAAAAATTACATATGTAAATATATATATATATATATACACAGAAGGTTCCGAATTTGTTTGTTACAACATTGTAACGTCTACTTCGGTGCTCCTGGTGGGCACAGACGTCCACTCTGGTACTTCTAATTAGGATCAAAAACGCGCCTGCCAAATCCCAACTACAGGCTTCTTCCAGCTAACACTCCACACAAGGTTGTAACAGTTTATTTGAAACAAAGCCCTTGATGGCTTCAATTAGCAGGATGCAGTTACTTCTAGACTGGCGGACGGTTTTCTAAAGTAAATATCATGGCATAAACACAATGAAAAACGCCGGTTTTATAATATTACACTCTTACCGAAACGTTTTGACCAGGACTTTAAACAGTTATTTGTCGACGAGCAATCAAGTCAAACTGTAAATAACAGAGTACACTTTAGACCAGGCATAATGTCACAACAAGGATTTAACAATACAAGACAATGGTTATTGGCATAATGTTGACCAAGATAAACAAGCAAATAAAACAACACTTACCAAAAACAACTTGGACACGAATTACTGGCAGACTTTATGTGCGCAGCAACAGGTTACTTTAAATTTAACAAAAGATTTACTTAATTTTCCTGAAAAACAAACTACAGTAGTTTCCTAGACACAAGAAACGAACTACTGACGTTTCCAGCAAACTTGTCGAACACGAGGCGCGAAACTATCCACATGATAGCGCTATTTACACTGAAATTTACAATATGGAGAAACGGAAGACAAAAACAGTAATTTGCGATGTAACAACCATTATTATTTTTTTACGTTTAAAGTGAGAGCCGGATACAGCAGATGATTTTCCTTCTGTTACATTGCTTTGGAAATGCCAGCAATATTCAACGCTGGCCCGATTCCTTCGTCGGGCCCAATATATTCAAATGATGATTTTCCAACTTTTCTGTCATTTTCTTCTATTCTCGGTTTTGTGATTTTAAAATAAATTCGATTCTATACATATTGTTACCAATGGTCAGACTGTTGTTTAGACGCAAAAAATAGCAAAGACCACAAAACATAACGAAAACCTGTAACGCATGCACAACTAATGCCGGGCACCAGGCAACAAAATTTACATTACCTGCTTTTCCAAGACCACACGACATCGACTTTTTACAAAAATTAAGACAATTATTAACAAAAATGGCAGGTAACAACAAAACCCCCCCCCCCCCCCCCCCCCCCCCCCCCCCCCCTAATATTGATATTTTTTATTTGTAAACGCATGTCTTTTCTAATTCAGCTTTTTGTTTTTTCTTTAAGACATTTTTCTCTTTCGTTGGAGCTTTTGAAAGTTTTTTTGCAAGGAGCTTTTGTGACAGTCTTCCCATGTTTCTTAACATAAACATGTTAAAAGCTTTCAGTTCATGTTCGTACAATTATACGAAATTTTGCAAGACACATGTTTTATTGGTTTGTATGCTGACAGAAGCCTACAGGCCCCTCCCGCTAAGGCATAAGTCATCTGCGCAAATACGACCTCTGTTGCCGAGCAGATGCTGTCATAAGGACTACCGTTCCAATTCCAGGAGGAGCCGTCCACAAAACAGCCAAACCCAGGACAACCTCTACACTTTCCCCGTGTAGTAATAGTTTTGGGTTCGACATCATGCAGCTAAATGTGGAAGGACTCACTTAATGCAAGCTTTACATCATCGAACAGCTTGCCCATGCCAATAAAGTCTCTCAAGTAGCACAGACGGAGAGCAACTTGTCAACTTGGCAAGCAACGCCGGTCCACCCTACTTTAGCCAGAGTTTCTCTTTTCCAGAGTTGTTGCTTCATGTCGGAACCGCGCTAAAATCCTGGTTGTGCAACTTTCAAAACACCTGCATGCGTCAGCTCAAGATTCCGAAAATCTGGAGAAAAGCGACAGTAGTCGCAATCCCAAAGCCAAACAAACCTCTGGATGAAGCAAAGAGCTACCGCCCAATCTCTCTACTCTGCATCCACTTTAAGGTCTTTGAACGCTTAATTCACACTCGCTTTGAGCCAGTCATCGATCAACAACTCCCCCAGGAGCAGGCTGGTTTTAGACGCGAAAGATTCACTGTGGACCAAGTCACCCTACTCACCCAAGCCCCCCCCCCCCCCCCCCCCCCCCCCCCCCCCCCCCCCCCCCCCTGAAGCGAAAAAGAAGGCTGATGCCTTTTTCTTGGACCTTACAGCTGCCTACGACAGAGTCTGGCACGGGGGCTTTAACTACAAACTGCTCTGCATGTTGCCGGACAAGCGCATGGTTAGAATGATCATGGAGTTCGTCTGCAACCGCAGCTTTGTACTCAAAACCAGCAACGGTCAGCAAAGCAGGCTATACGCTGCCTCAAGAACGGCGTCCCCAGGGATCTGTTTTGTACAGAGTCACTAAACAAAAGTTGGTTTACAACAACTTTTAGTTTACACAGGTGACATGCTTTTAAGCTAAAACTAATTGCAGACAAGTTCGTCGACTTGCAGGGATAACAATTAAATTTTTGCAATGTCATTGTAGCTTAAACTGTTGCATATGTTCGAACTTGTAAACTAACACAAGTAAGCCAACGTACATAATCACAGTTTTTTAATAATAAAAACTTTGCTGCAATGTACCTTTGCAACAAGTTGGCGTCAAAAACACACATTTGCGCGCCGAAAATAAACCTTTTTACCCTAGCACTAGATCAACGTAATTGGAACGAAGTCAGTCAGGCGAAACGTTTTAATTTGCCACACACTACAATTTTTATTTTTATTTCTCCCAACGTAGTACTTTAAACTAAATAAAAACCTTACTATGTTCTGCAGATTGAGCCCCAATTACTGTAGTTAAAATTATTTATTGATCCTCTGGTTTGGTCCGATCTTAAAGCGCTCCACAACAGCTTAGACGAATTTTGTCGAACCAAAGCTATGATAAACACGTGAGGACGCTACAGAATTACATGCGGGGTATGTCGAGCGTAATCGTAATAATGTCTAAGCTTTGATGTTACAAACTATCCCCAATCCTGCTTATGTAGGTGAAATTAACCTGGCCAGTAGGCTGTTAGGTACCAACCTCTGCTCAAACAAAAGAACAAACTTTCACACAAAATAATAATCTAATGCATGGTGGGATTTTGACGCAGAGCCCTGTAAGAGGGCGATTTTCCAAAAAAGACTCAAGACCATTGGTTTAACAGATAAAATAGCGGTTTCATTTTACACGTAGCAGTTGAAAAAATATTATACTCTCCAGTTATTAAACTATTACATTAAAAAAATAGAAAAGATGTGATGTTGTTTGTAATGTTGACAAAGCACCCTGTGACTTGCACTGTGACGTCATCAGTATCCCATAACATATCACGTGACCCGCTTCACAAGTTGAGTGCAAGCTAAAAAGTTCTGTATTATGTTAGTAATAACACGGAAAGATGGTTGAATGCAAGTAAGGATTTAAATAACATGCTGATATGTCTGACTTACTGTGTTTTTAGTATGATTAGGTCTTACTGAACCCTGTGATAAGGAATGAAACATACATGCACATGCGTGTGTAGGTATTGACATAAGGTTCAGTGCCCGATGAAGGGTCTTCTGGCCTGTAGGCACATTTTATAAGTGGCCCGAAAATCAGGGTTGCCAACTAACAAATTAGAATTACCAGTGTTGCATTTAAGTGGCCCGAAAATCAGGGTTGCCAACTAAAAAATTAGAATTATCAGTGTTGCCAAATCATTGTCACAAAGACAATGATTGGATTTTTGGCCTGGATTTTTGACTGGCCTGTAGGCAAGTGCCTATTTTGCCTAATGGTTAATCCGGCACTGATAAGGTTGTACTGCAATGTGACATGCTCAACGTACGAGGCAGGCAGCGGTGTATGTGATTCGGCCTTTGGCAGGCTAACCAATAAGTCGGAGCTATCACACGCACCACAATGCTTTAACGAACCTACGTAAGCAAAAAAAGTACAGATTTTATTTGGTTTGGTGCCTCATGTAAACCTAAAGTGCGACGATCTAACATTGGACTCGACAACTCCAGACGTATAAAGTAATATGGACAGGCCTTTAATTAACCATTCGCTGCCTGATAGGCGCTATCCTTTTTAGCAGGTTGGCAACAAAGTTTGAAAGTTAGTTGTAATAATTATGTCTTGTCCCAAGCCCAAATATATACCGAGCGTCCGTATTTTGGAGACATATCGTTTTAAATTGTCGGTAATGCGCCACCAATCAGAACTAGCTAATGTTAGGCTGACGTAATGTGGTAGATTGTTGGTAGATTGGTTGTGTTGCAATGTTTGAGATGCTGACAATAACCAAGACAATCACCAAATAAAGGCTAGTCCACTTGAGTTTTGCATACCAAATCGGTTGTAATTGCGCTCGAGCATCCCATGACTTGGCACGTGACGTTTTTAACTTCTTACATACACGTTTTATTGCTATCTTGAGTAAGTTGCTCAACCACGTTCGCGATGCTCACAAAACCTCTCATTTTTTTCCATATAAAGCAATAGTCGAAAAATTTTCTGTTAATAAAACATCCCGTGACTTCCACCGTTACGTCATAAGTATCTAATAACATATCGCGTGACTCACTTCCCAAAGTTATGTACCACAAAAAGATTGTTAATCGCAAATAATTAAATTGCAAATTTTTGGTAATAAATCAAGAAAGTTATAAAGTTAAAATTGATGAAATGAAAAACGAAACATACATGCGCATGTGTGTTTAGTCTGACATGTACGGCATATGAGGCAGGCAGCGGTTTATGTAATTCAGCGTTCCCAACTGAGCTACGCATGTCCAGTTATGAGTTTATGTTTATCTTTAGAGATAAAACAATAACGAAAGTAATAACTGCATGACCGGGTCGGCGAGATCCAAAAATAAATTGACCATCGAGTAATTGACTCGTTACTGTTTGCGAATTAAAAAAGGAAAAGAAAAGAAGGGTACTAAGTAATCATGTGAATTGTTGTACATGAAGCAATTATTGTAACACAAAACGACCACAAACGAGCATAGCACTATTGCAGGGGACCAACTCAGAAGAGACGGAGTAAAACGAAATTCACGAATCGTGATAGGGAGCGGATATAAGAACGAGACGCGAGGGCAAATGCGCACAGTTGATTGATTGCTGGATTGGGGTAAGCTGGCACAGTGGCAAGGATTGAAGTTTAGCTTGTTATCAGCTATGTAATTATATTGTTTTATTTCTGCCATCTTACATTGTATTTTGTTGATAGTTTGTAACTACTAAAACGATGCTTTGCAGCTCTCAACCTTTTGTAAACTAGAACGCTCGACCGCATTCATGTGAACTTTTTTACATATCTTCCTTAATACGATTAGACAATTATTTAACATCGTAGTTATGATGAATTGCTTACGAAAAGTGCTGGATTCCTAATCCCTTTTTAAACTTGAAATATAGTAGCAATGTTTGGAGTATTTTTTGGTAATAAAGTTATGTTTTTGAGTAAAAGAACATTTATCATGCAGAATGATGCTTTAACCCTAAATGTTTTGTTACGATAGCTGCAGCGCGTTAATCAACTCTCCACCAACTGTACCTTCTATAATACGTCTTAACGTTCGGTAGCTAATTCCGACTTGGTGAATATTTTAGTGCAATTGTGCTGCTACAATTTGTTTTGTCCGTCTCAACTTGTTCAATAAATCTCAACAAGTCATCTTGACTTAATTGGTCATCTCAAAGGCAAGGCGTAGACTTCGGTGGGATTCGGACTTACGAGTCTTTCCGGGACTCGCGCCCTACCGACTGAGCTGCGCATGTTCAGTGGTGAACTCATTCGTTAATTGTCCCTGTTTCTAACTTTGAAAACTTGCATCGTGAATTAAAAAAACCTTACCAGCAATAAATTTGCTGGCAAACAAATTTGGTAAGTAAAGAAAACAAAGTCGGAGAAACCCATTAATATTTTTGAAAATTGTAATTCATTTTGTGTTGCATATTTTTTTTAAAACAATGTCATTTATGTTGTGTTGCAGATTAACTGTATCGGTAAAAGGTGAATCAGGCCAGGCTGAATTCAAAAATATGCCGCATAATCACGGAAACCAAACAAGTAAACAACTTTGTTTATTTGAATGTTGTGTTTGAAGCCGAGTTGCAGCAATTAAACTTAACATATCAAGATTTTTTTATTTGTTTATAGCACATAGGCGGGTGCGCGAATACCAAATCGTTAAACCATCTGGTAGTGTGGTCGGGCATCGGACAATTGAAGAAGTTTCCAGTAAACGTTCTAGCAACAAGGACAGCTCTGGTAAGAAGGCCATGCATTCTGGAACGTCATCAAACAAGAAAAGTGAGTAGTATTGTTTCGTATGAAAGCGGTCGACAATCTGCATGCTGCGCTATCACAACAATACATGTAATAGGTGACTTAAGCAGAGTGGTTTAAAACGACTATTGACAACTTATTTTACCAAAAATATAATTTTGCGTTACAGCTTTTCCAGCGAATCAAATTACACAAACCAAACGATTTCTTAAGTGTTGTTTAACGAACGCCATACACGGGTCTGTTTATAAGTTCAACGATGAAAATAACGGCTCAAATAGACGTAAAAAGCGACATTCTTTATTAATCAAATGTTACGGAAAATGCCCACCATCAGTGATATGAGGGTCACATCAGTCACTCCCGTTTATGTCCCCTTGAGTCACGTAATTCGTAAAAGATTGATGAAAAAGGTGCAAAACAAGTGTCGCGTAAAAACGAGAGATAGTTGTTTAACGAAATGCGCCATGAACTAAACTTTTATTTTTGTTTAAAACCTGAACGACTTTTATTTTAGAACATCAGCGGGTGCATCAACAAATAATGGTGAAACCAACCGGTAGCGTGGTGGAACGTCGCACAACCGAACTGGTTGGCCGTAACCATGGCAGAAGCGCAAGCAGGAAGAGTGATGGACATAAAGTCAAGCAATCTGGTCAGCCATCAAACAAGGAAAGCGGTAAGAAGCCGTACCATGGCCCCTAATGTAATAAAGACTAACCTGTCCTCCGGGGACATTAATAAAGTCTTTTGTTTTCATTTTTACTTTGTGTTCCACTCTTTTATGACTGCGTATTACTTGAAAGTATCGCATTGACGCCGCAATATTCTTATTCCTTTCATAAAGCTGGTTTTTAGTGCTGACCCTCTATTTAATTACTACATATCTACATTTTAGTTGAAAAAAATTTTAGTTTAGTTTTTATTACAAACCTAACAAATTTTGTTTGTCTAGGATATCAGCGTGTAGAAGAAGATATATATGTTAATCGATATGGTTACAAGTTCATAACTCGGACAACCGACCAGGTATCAAGTGAACCTTCCAGTAGCTGGGACAGTGTTTGGCATCAAGCCATGCAACCTGGTGAGCAATCGGACAAGGAAAGTGCGTTATGTTTCATAGAAAAGTTAACGCGACACATTTTCTTGGCGTAGTTACCAACTCTACTAAACTAATGGTTGACAGTAACTGTTTTAGACAACATTTTTCCAAATATGCTTCACTTTTCAAATGAAATTATTTTCTTGTCCGCGACGTCGTTTTTTTGGTCTAGGTAGCTCCTAAAATATTTATACACATGAATATATTTTCACTACCGTTCCAACTACGTCCGATTTATCCGAAAGTTTGTTCATAAATTTCGTCACAGTGCAAAATCGTTTCTTTTGTTTAAACCATTTGCAGATATAGTACCTTTTTTAGTTTTATACCAGTTTCACGGTTTATAAGACTTTACAGTTTATTTGCTTTGAGCGGTTAGCACAAACTCTTTGTGTGCACAAGGTGATGGATTCAATCTTGTCTCAGCCACTTATGTTTCCCTGAGCAAGAAACTTAATCAACATTGCTCAAACCCAGTGAAACCTGAAGAGTTTTAGGCCGCGAGCACCGTTAAAACTCCAAATTCAAATTAAACACAATTCAGCGCAATAAGGGTGGCAGCTGAACGGCAGACGCATTGGGAAGGTAACACGTTGCTTCAAACAAAAATAGCCTGGGAACATTAAAAACGTGTATAGTTAATTTTACAGAAAATTGCTCACATCTTTTTTGTTTAAAGCCTTGCAACCAGAATTTACTCCAAGAGTTCCGCATATCTACAACCCACAGCATATCTACAACCCACAGCATATCTACAACCCACAGCATATCTACAATCCACAGCCCGTGCAGGGTAGAATTATGTACCCATCCCCTAACTGGGGAACTTACTTTCCTTAGATTGTTGATTGTGAAATTTTCAAGTTCTTTTTGTACATTTTAGGGCGTGTAACGTCGACATACAGGTTATATCATGCCTAATTAAAGCCTGAAATGATTTTTTATTGCTTCTACAGTATTGAATTAAACTTTAATTCGTGTGACAATAGCATATTACTGTTTTTCTGTGCAAAACAATTAAAGTGACACATGCAATTCAAGCTTTTTTGTTTACAAATTTCAGTCTTGGCTTATGTAGTGAACTATAATTTATTTAAATTAAGAGACGATACAGGTGGCAGCGTGATTTGTTGATTTTGCTTAAAAATACTACGCTCAGCATTCATCATGTTTTTACAAAGACGAAAAATATTTGGACCAACAAACAGGTGCAATTATAAAGTCACTTACATTAAAACTGTAAAATAAAACGTTTAGGTATACTTTAGGTCAAAGCAATAAGTTAAACTTAAACAACGAAAACTAATTGCCTATATAAATTATAAATGAACAAGGTTTCATCAAATGCCAAGATACTGGAAAAGTTTACGACTGTTGTTTATTTCGACGCAAGTAAACCTGCATTTGTTTGTTATTTCGCTACTTATAAGTTGTTGTTTTTTCAGCTGTTAAAAATGATTTTACAATCTGCAAAAACATTATCCAAACATTTAGGATAAGTAGGTCATTTTGAATTTCTTTGGTCTTATGATCGAAATCGAATTATTTCCTTCGTTTATAATTGAGCACATTGCATAGCCCGGCATTCTATTTAATTTCCTTTATTATTACATAATTTAGTTATATTATGTGTTTTGTAAATGTTGTGTGCGTTCAGTGTTTCGTACGTAAGTAGGTTTTTCTCAGTGTAAAACTAGAAAAGTGGCTTTCCTATACGTATAATTTTTTGTGTCCTATTTAACTTGTTACTGCATTCTACACATTATTTGACCTGCTGTTTGGCCTTAACCTATTAAGGATTGGTGCGTTTACTTTTAGATTCCTAAGAACAAATTAGTACAACGCATCTACCCAAAGTTTAAAAGGTTTTGTCCATATTCTTTTTTTAAAAAAATATTGTCGTTTAGTTACAAAAGTAGAAACAAAAAAACCTTCAATCCTCCGAAACTTATCCTCTAGTTTGATCTCAACACAGCTGTCCAAAACCGATTTTAAAACAGTTGAAACTTTTCCTAGAAAACCATAACAGTATTAGAGACATTATAAAAATTACGAAGCCATTGCAGCAAAATGCAGACAACAATTTTTACCTGAACTTGTTTCACAAAACGAATACCAGTACCCTGCATTATTTTTGACACGGTTTTCAATAACGCACAGTCCTTACAGTACCGGTAAAGCTAAAAAGGAATACTTCGGGGTTAGGGGTAAAAATGAGTAAAAGCAACCAGAAGCTAAGTTTTTTTTTAGAATACCTAACAATGCACCAGCCAACAAAGCATGAAACTCCTGGAACACGTACTTTATTCAGTACAGCCGTATAACAAAGACCCTTTTGGAAGATTGTCGCTGAAACGCTCGATCATTTAGGGTCAAATTTCAGATGAATCAACTTTGAATCAATAACTAACATCTGTGTAAATTTAAAGAAACTGGAAGTACCTATTTTTGACCAAGCGCATGGAACAAACCAGACAGTTTACGCTACAAAGCAAATAAAATATGGTTTGCATGAGTTTAGTTTGTACCAACGTAATGTATGCATATGCTAAAAAGCAGGGGAAAACATTTTTGCCAGTAAATTAACTCAAAGTTTGCTCTTGTATTCAGGAGAACTGATCGGCAAACCCGGTTACAGGGCCCTTTGTCAAGATAAAGCTAACTGTGAAAGAGTTACTTGCAATATTTATGTGTGCTGTTTATAAGATGACTAAACAATCCAGTTTTGCCTAAAAGTCGGAAAAACTCGTCTTGGATAAAAAAAAAGCAGTAAGTAGTCGACGTTATTATTTATGAGTTTACATTTTGTAACGTTACAAATATTTT
>QLIY01003559.1:0-11647 GCA_003260075.1 Phallusia mammillata | reverse complement strand
ATTATGTTTTATTGTGGTAAAATTGGACTACTGCAACTTTTTTGGGCCAATTTGCTTTGGCAGTAGTACATTTTTCTTAAAAATGTGTTTACAGTCAAACTTCGATACTATGCCACCCTTTATCACCGAGAGAAAGTGGCATAATACTGAGAGTTTTTTGTAAAAATATACTTGTGACGTGACAATGTACTGTACTGCCATGTTGTTGAAAGAACATGCGCCAGCTGATGATTTCTCAAAGTTTTGGGCTGAGCTACAGCAGAACACATAACATGCACATACATATACTTTCGCCATTTCAAGCGTTTATTGTTTCGTTAATTTAGTAATACTGTGCTGTCATGTGTCATAGTTACAAGGGTAAGGGGTGGCACAGTAAATATATTTTCTATTGAATTTAGTTGGTAACCATTAAAAGTGGTATAGTAGTGAGGGTGGCATGATAGCAAGGTGGCATAGTATCAAAGTTTGACTGTATTACCTTAACTGATTGGTGGATTATCAACAATACAAACACCAGCAAGTTGTTTCTGTATAAAGTTCAATAAATTTGAAGGCACACTTACAAACTGCATTCCCCCCCCCCCCCCCCCCCCCCCCCCCCCCCCCCCCCCCCCCCCCCCCCCCCCCACACAGTTTGCTGCGTTTATTGCCCTGACCACCTTTTTTTACAATAAAAAGTCCACGACCACCTAAAATGTTCACCCTGTGCCCACTCATTGGACTGAAAATGTCAATTTAAGTTGTTTTCAAAATGTCAAGCCACATTTACATATCTTTAGCGTTGTACATTTCTAAATAGATTTTATTCATTGTGATTTTTTTCAAGTTTTTCTTGTTGTTCGAATATAAGTAAGATCCATTTGAGCTCATTAGTTTTTAAATTTTATTTTTACTAATGCAATTTTTGTGCCATGATTATATTTTTATTGCTTCTAACATGTTTTTTCTACTTGCTGTTATGGTTTGTGTTTTGTTGTGTAGCTCTTTATGCTAAACTTTGTGAATTCTGTGTTGAAACTTAAATAGCTTTGGTAACAGTTTGCTTTGTTTGTTGCCTTGACTGCTTTTTTATAAAATAAAAAGTCCACAACCACCTTAAGTGTTCTCTCTATACCTGAACTGTGGACTGAAATGTCGATTTATATTGTCTTCAAAATGTATTGCCGCATTTACATATCTAAACAAAAGTGTTTTTTTCTCATTTCAGTAAAGTAGTATTCCCTGAATTGCCCATCTTTATTGTATGCCTATGCCTAGGGCTGGTTGTGTTAAAAGTTTTGGTTTAATCAGTTGGAACTTTAAACATTCACCAATATCTAAATTAAATTCAAAGTTTAACATCTTTGTGTAGTAGAGCAGTGCTTCTTAAATTGTTTAAATTTGTTGGTTTAAAGCAGGGGTTTGCAACCTTGTGCTTGTGTGGTTTTAAACACTAAAGTATATGTGTTACACTAATTCATTGATAATCCCTGGTTTGAGTCAGTTGATCTGACACAAAACCATTTATTATGTGTACAAGACCTCATAAACACAGAAACATTGTGACCAATAACCATTACTAATCTGTCAAAATGAGCAATAAAAACATTTTTAATTGAATTTGACAGACTGTACTGTTTGGTTAATCCTCAAATCTCCCATAACACTTTCATAAACAGAAAAAAATCTACACATACATTGCTAATTGGTTGCTAAGTGCTGTAAAATGTTTCCCAGTTTAAGAACCCCTGTCCCAAATACAACACAAGTAAGGAATGTATTTAGTTTTGTTTTCATCTTGTACTTTGGTTTTGTAGATGGAAGAGCTTAGGCTTGATAAACAGCTGAAGAGTTGCATTGATGCAGATGATTTGGAAATCCTTGAGTCAAAAGTAGAGAAACTTGATTGGTGGTGGTAATGCAGCTGNCCTTAAGCGAGAGACAAATTTGTTTGAATTACTTTTCTCATCACTGATTACAAAAGGAAATCTTTCAGTAGATCAAACAGAAAAAAAAGAGCTAATCAATTTCATCCTGCAGGATCCCAACACAGGCTGCGAGAATCCTGGAAATGCAATAATGCAACTTATTTTCTGTCTTATGGACAGTTTGGTGGAAGTAGAAATTTTAAGTTACTTTAAAACAATTTTCTACATGTTAATATTGTTGGCCCATTATTAGATTATTT
Source organism: Phallusia mammillata (assembly GCA_003260075.1). Lineage (NCBI taxonomy): Eukaryota > Metazoa > Chordata > Ascidiacea > Phlebobranchia > Ascidiidae > Phallusia > Phallusia mammillata. Next base: position 9,477 of record QLIY01003559.1, on the reverse strand, counting down.
GTCATTGTCATCGTCCCCCCCCCCTTATAATTTCTCAAAAAAATTGCACTTTATTTTTTTATTATAATCAGCAAAACTTTATTGTCCAAAGTTTTTTGTAAGCCCAAATGTTGTTGCCATGGTTTCAACAATGCATTGTTTCATTTGTATTTTGTCTTTCAGCATTACATCCCAATTAACTTTGTATATTTCCTAAATTATTTCATTTACTGAATATTTTTACAAATGGAAATTTTTACTTTCCCCCCCCCCCCCCCCCCCCCCCCCCCCCCCCCCCCCCCCCCCCTTTTAATATAGAGTAGACCAACCAGAGCTCACCTGTTATTGTATTTTCTTTGCTTCCAACATGTTTTACTTTTTCCTACTTGTTGTTGTTGTTTGTGTTTTGTTGTGTAACTCTTAACCTTGAATTTTGTATCTTATGTGTTGAAGGAATGACTTCAACAAATTCCATGCAAAGTTCATTAAAAATTTTCCACCTGATTTTTCTAAGGCACTTGTTTTTCTACCAAACGTTTTCTTCCTAATTAGTTTAACACCAAATCGTTTACACTGTATGTTTGATCTCTGAACTGAATTATTTAATGTTTTTGTTAAATATGTCATTTTTGTATTTCTTTGATACACAGCGCCATGTTGTGATTGTACCTTATTTCACTACTTCCGCTAGATGTAGTAATGAAACGTTAAATTTGCTTGAACCATCCTTTTGTGCGCACTTGCATCTGACCAAGCAGAAATACCAAATATGTGGTAGATATATGTCATAAAATGTACTTTCTCCTCGTAAACGAAAACAGAGAGACACAGTTGCAGTAATATAAGCAAAAATTCGTAAAAGAGTTTTGTTACCGTGGAGTTGCCCCCACATCTACTAGGAACTTTAAGTCCCCCCCCCCCCCCCCCCCCCCCCCCCCCCCCCCCCCCCCCCCCCCCCCCCCCCCCCCCCCCCAAATTTACCTGTAGAAGATTGGCATATCTATCCATGTTAATAATATCGGAATCCCTTCTTCATATACTTCATACTAGCAGTTTTTTTTTTGAAAAAAACAAAGTTGGTAAAGACTACATTTCAATTCGGAAATCAGTTTTCATACCGCGATTCTCCGATTCCGTTGCGATGCTTGCAAGTACTTCAGAGACACACAGAATCGTCACACACATCAAAGTGAACATGCGCATATAGCTTACTTGATTGTTCGCTTGTCAAATATTTCTCTGTGGACTTGAATATCAAAGACTAGCGAATGTATGGCATACAGCTAGTTGCGGAGTTAAAAACAGATTAATTTACGTCGTCATCATCAAACTTTTCTGATCTTTCAATGAAACTCTTACGTCGGATTATGGTTGAAACCAGTGGTAGGATTCAAATTTTTTGTCAGCCGGTTCTATCCCCCCCCCCCCCCCCCCCCCCCCCCCCCCCCCCCCCCCCCCCCCCCCCCCCCCCCCCCCCCCCCCCCCCCCCCCCCCCCCCCCCCCCCCCCCCCACGGTTCCATAGAACCGGTGCGAACCGGCTGAATCCCACCACTGGTTGAAACTATTAGTCGCGCCGTGGATAAACTCAAAATGTACCTAAAACTGTTCGAACCATGTCACAACAGCTGAATTTGTTGCCGGGTGTTAGTTGGTCTGGACTTCCAAGCACAGATGAACGCCTTATGAACAGGAAGGGAAAACAGCAAACGTATATGTAAACATAAAAGCCATAATGCGTTAAGCGTTAACTGATAACATACCGTTTGTTATGACATGCCCCAACATCTACCGTGAATTTTTAGTTCCAAACAAATAAATTTTCCTGTGGAAAGTTAGACGGCATTTCTATCCTGTTAATAATATCGGAATCCTTTGTTCATATACTTCATCCCAGCAGAGTTTCTCAAAAAACAAAGTTGGTAAAAACTACATTTCCCCACCTGAATCTAATAAGCTTCCAAACTTTATGTTGCTTGCTTTTAAAACAGTAGAATTATTTCGTGTGGTGTAGTTGCAACTCCGTGTTTGTTAATATTCGTAACACACAAGCCTCTTTTAAATTTTTGGATTAGATTTAACAACAAACTAAATCATGTTTTCTCTTAAACTAAAATTCTTTAACGAAATTGAACTTTAATGAGCAAAAACACTAGACTAGCCAATGCGGCCGATCTCTCGTCACCAGCTGCACTGATGAGATTCTATGAGTCGAATTAATGAGCAAAAATTTTTATGTATGATTTTCTTCTTTAAAGTCTGTCAATGGAAACCCCCCCCCCCCCCCCCCCCCCCCCCCCCCCCCCCCCCCCCCCCCCCCCCCCCCCCCCCCCCCCCCCCAAAAACGGTTAAAATCCTTTGCTGTACAAAACTAAAGTAACTGAAACCAGAAAACGGTTAAAATCCTTTGCTGTACAAAACTAAAGTAAAATGGCCCACAAATCGGGTTCGTGTGTATCTTCATATTTTATGCTGCGGGTGTCCAAAGATTTCTATGAAACAGAACAGCTTTATTGAGCTTATGTGTTTAAACGTAAAATCCTCAACTTTCAATACAAGGATAAACTGGTAATCAGAAAACAGAATTTAAAAGACTGTTATTGTCTACTACCAGGCGTGTCCCGTGACTTTTCCTCTTGAAGCGTCGCACGGTCTGCTGACAGTCAACATCCCGCCGCTTAGACACAAACGTGATAGGCTTTTTTGTTCGGGTGCTGTGTAGATCGAGTTTGAAATGTACCAGTTGCGATGTCGGCCCAACTTTTGTTAAATTCACTTGCAGTTGCGCTGTAGTTAAAACAAAAACAACTGTGAAAAAATTGAACCACTGGCTGTCATGCTTTCTTAAAATCATATTGCGTTTGATACCACTGACCTGTTGCTTCGAACAATTAAAATTAACTTTAAGTGAAAAAACGAGTCAAAAATCGAGTTTTGAAAGGGAACTTTTGTTTCCCTAAAACGAAGTAAATTTCGTGTAATCAGTAATTACCATAATAATCATGGTGAATTAATAGTTTTTTGATTAGGTTTTGCCCCTGCACCGTTAGCATGACAAGTTAACATAACTAGTTGCCAATTAAGCACTTTTCAATTTTTTCTTTCATGCAAACTTAAACCTATTTGAAAGATACTGCAGTGTAAAAAAATGTTTTCACTTTTGGGGATTTCCCATGATTGTTTGCATTGAATTTGTCTTCCGGTCTTATAATGTAGTTGCTTGTGTTATTCGTAAACTTTACTGTACAAGATCGGTGTCTCTTATTTAAATGAGGTGAATTTGTGGTATGGCTTAATGCTGCCAAAAGTTTCGCGCAACCCAACATTAGGTTATGTCAAAATCTCATAGTTAATTATAATGAAAAGTATCTTAATGAAATGTACACTGTAAAGCTGACCCCCCCCCCTTTCATTAAGTGTATCAGCTCTCTTGAAACAGTTTTGTAAAAGCTTTAATATAATTTTGTTGCTAAAATTTATCAGCCACTGAAAAGTCGCAATTCTTTAGCAGAAAGTTGAACCACTGGCTGTCATGCTTCCTTAAAATCATATTACACATTACGTTTGAAACCACTGACCTGTTGCTTTGAACAATTTAAATTAACTTTAAGTGAAAAAACGAGTCAAAAGTCGATTTTTGAAAGAGAACTTTTGTTTCCCTAAAACGAAGTAAGTTTAGTGTATTCAGTACCTACCATAATAATCATGGTTAATTAATAGTTTTTAATAGTGTTTTTTAAATAAGGTTTTGCCCATTCACCATTAGCATGACAAGTTAACATAACTAGTTGCCAATTAATCACTTTTCGATTTTTTTTCTTTCATGCAAACTCAAACCTATTTGCAGTGTAAAAAATGTTTTCACTATTGGGGATTTCCCATGATTGTTTGCATTGAATTTGTCTTCCGGTCTTATAATGTAGTTTCTTGTGTTATTCGTTAACTTTACTGTACAAGATCGTTGTCTCTTATTTAAATGAGGTGAATTTGTTGTATGGCTCAATGCTGCCAAAAGTTTCGCGCAACTCAACATTAGGTTATGTCAAAAACTCATAGTTAGTTATAATGAAAAGTATCTTAATGAAATGTACACGGTAAAGCTGAACGAGCACACTGCTACTTTTAGGACTATCCAATCCCACCTTAAAGTGGATTGGATTGAAGTTGAAGTCATCATACAATCTAGTAAACCTGGGGTGTACAAACCTTGTTTGAAAGAAGTCAATTTCTATCAGGTAAAGACTCCTGCGGGCCAACATGTTTTTGCGAAGTTTTTTACTGCAAAATTTAAACACAAAATATATGAGATTTACAAAAATTGTGAGATCTTGTTGCGTCAGCACCACGGGTACTTTTATTTTTCTGGCAAATAAATGTGCATGGAAAGCTGACAATCCAAAAACTTAAACCAATATTTGGTGACCGTATGCAAGCCAATTTAAACAAGAGCTGTGGTCCATGTAAAATGTTTTCACAGGTCTCATGTGGCCAATGGGCTGCACTTTCGACACTCCTGTGGTAAACCATTAGACAGAGTAAGCCAAAAAAGGGGAACACACCTTACCTATTAAATTTGTGTCCGCACTCCGCAGGTATCTCACATTTACATAAACAACATAAAATCTACGTTGAAACATGTTTCCATTTTACAGGGAGTGTTTAAGTGATCTGCTTAAGTTCTTTCGACCTGAGTCTCAATAAAAGGTTTTTGTTATGGCTTGCTTAAGGTAAATATGTGAATTAAGAGTAAAAAGAAAAATTTAGAACAACTTTTGTCGAGAATTATGGTGTTGTTGAGTTAAAAGTGACTTACTTATTTTTTTCCAAATGTAGTTCAACCAATTACTTTAAAAAGTCAGAATAAGATTTAGAATTAGGGAGATATGTCTTCTCATTTATAATAGTATTAAGTTTGATGAACAAACTATTTACTATTGTTTGTCCTTCAGTGTTAGCAACCAGGATTCCGTGAAAAAATCTTCCAGACATGCTTTTCACAAAGCATGGAAAAACATAAACATTGGATTAAGGCCACAATTTCTACGCAAACTTGGCTTTGCTGATTCCGATGTCGACAAACTTTTAAAAAACAATGACTTGGACATGTTTCAGTTCTGGAAAGGTGAAGACTTTTGCATTGCTTGTGTTTTGTTTGTTCTGATGTAAATGTACAAAAAAAGATGGCTTGGAAACCAGTATTACATACAAAAATTTTGTTGAATGTCTATCGTGTAGTCATCACTATTTGACATATAAATTGGACTCAAACATGTACCATCATCTAATATAGTGTATTTACACTGGCAATAGATACAAAAGAATTTTTTTAATACACAATGTTTAAGTCTAGATTTTTACTATTTTCATTAAACACCCAATTTACAATTGTAAATAATGTAAATAGATATAAAACTAAACGAGTTGTTTAACGCTAATAAACTCTCATTACCATACAGGGGTGGATGAAAATGACCCAGAAATATATCAACTTGTGCAACATGAAGTTTATTCCCATAAACGAAATGAGAAAGTTGATCAACTTCTAAAAGCAAACAAAGCCAGAAAATATTTCAGAAAAAGTATTGTGACACTTGAGAATTATTACTATGTTTTGAAATGTTTTTCATGCACACTTAACTAGTTACATAGACAAAAACCCGAGAAAAACAGGTAAATTAATAAGAATGTCATTGTAACTGCTTAAAAATTAAATCTTTAGCAAAGTTGCATAGTTCACTTGTCAAAATTATTTTTTGTAGTTTAATTGTTTTTATGTATTATAGATCGTGAAATTTCCTGGTTTGTTTATGGATTTTGTCGATTCTATTCTGATGAGAGCGCCCCCCCCCCCCCCCCCCCCCCCCCCCCCCCCCCCCCCCCCCCCCCCCCCCCCCCCCCCCCCCCCCCCCCATATCGCATGATGATGATATGGATGAAAACAAACAGACTAAGTAAAAATAAGTTGCAGACAGTGCACACTGTTTCAACATGTAAGGTCTTAGTACTGCAGCTGGTAACAATAGATCCCCCCATAGGCTAGTGCAAGGGTCCCCCCCCCCCCCCCCCCCCCCCCCCCCCCCCCCCCCCCCCCCCCCCCCCCCCCCCCCCCCCCCCCCCCCCCCCCCCCCCCCCCCCCCCCCCGCGGGCTGTGTTTGCCAAATCGTATTGATAAATTTGTAGCATTAAAAAATTAATCTACTTCTTGCGAAAGTTTCCTTGTCACGATATGTGCAATCAATATTACCTAGTTTCATAGGATTACAAGGCTCTGCATAGATCAAAATCCAGTTTGTTACATCACAAACAAGATTACAAACAACTGCCTTCTTTGGTAACCTGTGACGTTATATACAAGTATTGCTTGTAATATGAGAGTAACTATACAGTTTAACAGTCACATTACCAGATTTTAAATGGGATTGCAGAAAGGCCATATCTTGGCGCTCCCATAAAAATCACCTCACTTATCATTTATTGACTTCATACTTTTACACTAAGTAACATTTTGGAACACTATACACGAACTTGAAAAGTAATTTGATCAAAAACATAACTGCCAATGTCCCCCCCCCCCTGCATAGATCAAAATCCAGTTTGTTACATCACAAACAAGATTACAAATGTTAATCCCCCCCCCCCCCCCCCCCTCTCTGTTGTCATCATCAGTGCAGGTTGTCAATCAAGCTGTAGAACACTGTATATAAAGCGCTAAGGAAAAAAGATAAATGTCAGGTGTGTGAGGTGACGTCACAGATGTATTCTATATACACCAGCACCATGGCAGTAATGTTTAGATCAAAGTATCATTTTATAATGCTACTACATTTTTAAACATTGTTTACAACACAACCCCCCCCCCCGCAGGTTGTCAATCAAGCTGTAGAACACGGTATATAAAGCACTAAGGACAAAAAGGTAAATGCCAGGTGTGTGAGGTGACGTCACAGATGTATTTAATATACATCATTACCATGGCAGTAATGTTTTTGATCAAAGTATCATTTTATAATGCTACTACATTTTTGAACATTGTTCACAACACAACTTTGAGGTTGCTGTTTTAGCTTGACTTCGCAAAACTAAAAGTGTGTATGTCACTTTGGTAAAAAGCTGGAAATAAAGATTGTTTTGAATTAATCTTGTTTCCTTTTTTTTATGTTTTTTTTGTCTTATATTCTATTTTTGTTTTCAGACAATGTTCGACAGACCACAAGAAAACTTGAGAAACTAAATCTTCACTTTCCCAAAACATTTTCTTCACCTTCAGAAGCTGCAAGTTCAAGTGCAGAAAACAGGTTTGATGTTAGATATTTTCAAAAAAGTGTGTCACTTCCCATTTTCCATGATCTTGTGGCAACTGCTGTTGATACTTGCAATACTCTATTGTAAAGTGTTAACTACACACATACTAGACATTTATTACACAGTGTTTGTTGCTATACTTTCTAGGAAAAGTTTTATTGAGAAACAACATGCACACACTGCAAGGTTCTGCAGAAAGGAAGGATTAATTGTCACCATTTTACAGATCTACTGAGCATGATTCTCCAGAAAGAAAACGTCGTAAGACAGAAACTAAAGATTCAGATTCAGACAGTTCCGTAGAATCTGTTGAAGAAAATGAAGGCAACAAATTAGGTTGGTAGCATCACAGTGTCTCGTTTATGGTTTGTATTCGTAACTGAATGATCCATTGATTTCACAAGCTCTAGTGCCTTTTACAGTAGAACAAGTTGTTTTTTATAGCATTTTGGGCTCGCTAATCTGTCTATTTGTGTGGAATTGGTTTTGCTCTGAGTATTGTTTTTGAACAGGGACCACAAGCATTGCTTTTTTAAAACATTCCACTTTTCAACTTTTTGCTAGACAGCCTCCCCCCCCCCTCTATTTGTGTGGAATTGGTTTTGCTCTGAGTATTGTTTTTGAACAGGAACCATAAGCATTGCTTTTTAAAAACATTCCACTTTTCAACTTTTTGCTAGGCAGCCCGGTGACTTATTTGTGCACCAGCTGCCCCAGTTTGAACAGAAACAATTTGAAACCATTTTTTTATTAATGTTTTTCGTGTTTACTTTTGTTTTAATGTTGGTCTTGATACACATGATTGCAGTTAATATTCAACCCATATTATTGATTAGTATGCTCAGCTTGTTCTGTTTATCACTCGCTATACACAGGAAGTCATTGTCTGAAAGCCAGGTGCTTTTTTCTTTTTGTATGGCCCTATCAATTGTGACATAACAGTCCAGGAAATCATCTAAAAATAGCAACATGCTGTGTGGGAAATGATGCTTTAGAAATTCAACCTTTTGTGTTCCTGCCAATTATTTTTGTCTTCTTGTAGTGAACATAAGGCCTTTAAAAGTTATTGTCATTATCTATTGAAGAGGGGACAATCACATTTCATATACACTATTTTGTGTTTGCATATTTTTACAGTTGACACTACAGCGGAAAAATTACCCCCCCCCCCGGGCCAAGTTTTTTTTTATATTGAACACAAATATACGGGATTTAAGGAAATTGTGGGATTTTGTTGTGTCAGCACGCTGTACACTTTGCTTTTACCTGTAAATAAAGTTCATGGAAGGCTTTTGCGTGAAGTCGCAACTCGCCAAAACGCAAAAACGTGTTTGCGAAACAGTTTGAAAAACAGCTGCGGGCCACGTGAAATGTCGCCATTTGACCCGCGGGCCGCAATTTGGACATCCCTGACATTAGGCCTTTAAAAGTTATTGTCATTATCTATTGAAGAGGGGACAATCATATTTCAAAAACACTATTTTGTGTTTGTTTCCACAGTGGCCACCACAGCAAAAAAATTGCACCAGCATCTGAAGACCGTAGTAGATGAAAAATGTGGTAGAGAATATGGAAGAGCAGTGGAACCAGTTGATCTTGTGCTTGTAAAATGTACAGGACAGAAGGACAATGATCCTGAAAAACAACGAGAAAAATTGGCTAGAGTGGTAGATAAAGGAAATGAACCGAAAGGTGACATCACAATTGAAAATATGTTTGAAAGAGCAAAGATTGAAGCAGGGGACATTGAAAAAAATAAAAAGTCAGTTGGTGTCGTTGGTGCAGTTGGAGTGGGAAAGAGCACATTGACAAAAGTTATCATTCGAAAATTTTTAAACAAAAATATTCTCTCCAATGCTTCTTTTGTGTTTTACATCACAGTTGGCACCATGGACCTTAAGCGAGAGACAAATTTGTTTGAATTACTTTTCTCATCACTGATTACAAAAGGAAATCTTTCAGTAGATCAAACAGAAAAAAAAGAGCTAATCAATTTCATCCTGCAGGATCCCAACACAGTAGTAATCATTGATGGTCTGGATGAAGCCAAAACTGAAAGATTGAAAAAGGTATATCCAAATGTATTACCATTTGCAAAAGCAAAACCAATGGCTCTATTATATAATATTCTGAATGGTAAACTTCTTGCTAATGCTTACAAGTTGGTAACATCAAGAATCACTCAGTTTATTGATGCT
>QLIY01003558.1:0-11652 GCA_003260075.1 Phallusia mammillata | reverse complement strand
GCCACGGAAATAGGGGCCGCGGGCCGGTCTTATCTTAAGTGGCCAATGTCATGTCTAGGCTATTTACATTAATATTGTATTACACTCTTAGCATAGCAATATAAAGGGTAAATGCAGGCAGTTTGATTGACGTATTTCTTAGCTCTACGTTGGTTAAGTTGTGCCGTAATGAATCAAGGAACTTTACTNTTACTATTTCAAATTGTGAGTGTACATTTTCAGTGCAAGGGCCATATAAATAGTTTTTGTTGGATTTGGGGTTGAAACAATGTTTATTGGCTAACGGTTTAACATTGAGCTTAAAAGGTAAGCAACATATAGGTTTTGAAATAATATACTTAGGTTATGTTTAACGGTTTTTACAATGAGATATGTACTCTCAATAATTCGTTGTTTGTACATACAGGCATAGCTGAGATTGTTTCATAAAAAAATATTAGTCATGTGGAAAATGTGGGTTTTACTATTTACTGGAATCATCGATGTACGGAGGATATTTGTCCGAAAGAAGATTTTAGCATCGCTCCTCAACCTTGTACAAGAAAGATAATTTAACTATTCACAACATGAGTTATCTAAATAGGCTGTTGCTGCCAGGCATAGTATCAAGTCTATAGAGCTCTTCTGGCAAGGGGGGGGGGGATGCACCAAGGATTTGATGGAAAAACGAGTCGGACAAACTTTGGGGAGAAGAAAAATAAAAAAAAATAAAATAAAACAAACAATTTGAGTAAAATCAATATGTGTCCCCTTCAGGAAATGAAAAAAAACAAAAAAAACAAACATTTTGAGTAAAATCAATATGTGTCCCCTTCAGGGGGGGAAACATTTTGAGTAAAATCAATATGTGTCCCCTTCAGGGAGAAAAACAAACAAACAATTTGAGTAAAATCAATATGTGTCCCCTTCAGGAGGGATCCATAATAATCCAATCTTTTCTATATCAGGCTTGCATAAAAGACTCATCAACAAACAATTTGAGTAAAATCAATATGTGTCCCCTTCAGGGAAGGGGCCAAACATTTTGAGTAAAATCAATATGTGTCCCCTTCAGGGAAGGGGACCCATAATAATACATGAACTTTTGGGTTTAGGAAAATTATGTGAGATTTTTTTAACCGTAACTTGAAAAAATATTTGCTTATATTATTAGTTACTTGCACGATGGAGAGAATACTTTAAAGACCTTTTGAACCCAGTAAAGGCAACGCCAATTGATACACAGCAAATAGTCCAACCAGGAGAAGAGGAAGTCTTCACAGCAGCAGAAGTTGCAATAGCAGTACGAGGGCTAAAACCCGGAAAGGCAGCTGGTGAAGATGAAATCCGACCTGAAATGTTGAAGGCTCTTGGACGGGAAGGAATTCTGTGGTTAACACAAGTGTGTCAAGTGGCGTGGAAACTTGGCAAGACACCTAAAGACTGGCAAACGGGCGTAGTTATTCCCATTTTCAAAAAAGGCGATCGCAAGGAATGCACGAACTACAGAGGAATATCGTTGCTTAGTTTGCCAGGAAAGGTGTATGCCAAATGCCTTGAACGAAAATGCCGAGAAATAGTGGAAACAAAACTGGAGGAGGGCCAGTGTGGTTTTCGTCCTGGTCGCAGCACTACGGACCAAATCTTCACATTGAAGCAAGTCTTCGAGAAATCATGGGAATATGCCAAAGACGTATTCGCATGTTTCGTCGACCTTGAGAAGGCATTTGATCGGATTCCTCGAGAACAACTTTGGGGAGTACTATAGGAACATGGCATCAATGGCCAGTTGTTGCTGGCCATTAAATCATTTTACAATCAGCCCGAGGTTTGTGTTCGCGTGAACGGCAAACAAACTAAACCATTCCATGTGGGGGTTGGTCTTCAGCAAGGATGTGTATTGTCACCACTTCTTTTCGTTATCTACATGAACTGGATTGACAAGTGCAGCCAAACTGATGATTGTCACGATTGGGAACTTTAAAATTAGTCGATTGCTTGTCCAGATGATCTGGCTTTGCTTGCTTCTACTGAATCTGGCCTCCAACACTCATTAAACAGCTTTGCTGTGGCATGTAACACCGCAGGGGTGAAAATCAGCACAAAGCAAACTGAGGCACTTCATCTTTCCAGAAAACCTGATCAGCGTAATTTACAAGTAGATGGAGTTTCACTGAAACAGGTTGAGAAGTTTCAATATCTTGGGGTCGCATTTACAAGTGATGGGAGACAAGACACCGAAATCGATGTCAGAACTGGAAAAGCAAGCTCTGTGATGAGAGCATTGCAGCATTCGGTTGTCATGAAGCGAGAATTGTCAAAGAAGGCGAAGATGTCGGTATTCAAAACTATCTTCATTCTCATACTCTCTTATGGTCATNTCCGGTTGATCTAGTGCAGAATGTTACACATTTATGTTTATCTACAGTAATTACAGTAACACCACAGTTTAATATCCGATGTCTAACGAAAACAGCAAAACATTTGCTTTCTTACTTACAGAGGACCATAAATGTATCCAAAAAAATAATGAAAATTACAGGGGTAATAAGAGATACTTTAAATTGTTCGGTCTTGAATTTAAAAAATCACATTATTGAGTGAAAGAATTTGTATGTTACTCATAGAAACACATTTTTATACGTATGTAACTTGATTAGCACTTTCAGCTAAAGCAGTTTCCAGCCTCTAAACCAAAATGACAACCTTACCCAATAAATAACCCAATAAAATCGGAGTCATAAAAAATACCCAGGGCCAGGTTTTTTTTAAGGTTTGGTTTGGGTGACCGCTAATTAGTTTTAAGAGACCGCAAGTGTTTCATTTAAATACCCAAAAAACACCTTAAAAAAACACTGTCCAGGGCTAAAATAAGATCTTATGTTAGACACACAAAAGTTGGCAATCAAACCGATTTTTGAGTAAGTTAGCATGATGCGTTAAAAGATTGACAACCCCTGCTGTAGTATGTCGAATATCGATAGTCTTGCATAGGATCCCATGTCTTTTATACATCCAAATATTTATTGCAGCCGTTATTGTTTCTTCAATCACAATTCTATTTAAGATACTAGTATTTAAGAATACATATCCTACATATTACCTGGATGATCTGAAAAACATTTTTTATTTAGTTCATTTTTTTATGGAATGTTAAGATAAACACACTGATTTGAAAAACTATGAAACATCTGATATTTAGCAGAAAACAACAAATATACATATTTAAATAATCCTTTTCCTACTATATTACGCAATACATGTATCACTTGGTAAAACTGTAAATGTTACCAGCACTAACTTCTCAAGGAAAATCTGAAAACAACAAGCAAGCCACCCACTCCCTATAGTCCAGGAAGTTCGAGAGCAAAGCGCGCAAAATCGCCAACAAAACGTGCTGAGCCGTGACCAGATGTAACTCCCACACAGACATCTTAAAAAGTGTGGAAATTATTTTTAACTCTAACAAATGATATTTTGCATCGGCACTTTTATTTCTAAATCAATTTTACGGAATAATACACTTCTTTTATATTTAACTACATTTGTGACCAATCTTTGAGACCTAGTAAACTAACATGAAGCAAAACCGGCCACGTAAAAACCCTGTTTGCTCTTGCTTGATTACTTTAAATCTCTGTTTTCCACCTTTATTCACGAATTTCTCACTTAACAATTCAAAACCTTTTCATTCCTTACCAATAGCCTACATAGTAGATGCTTAACCCTGAAAAGATCATTTAAAAATGGGCCTTCATCACCCTTATAGGTTCTATTCCCAGATCCAAAGTGTCTACTTACAAACCACATGCTTTAATTAATATAAAGTAAATACACTGTACAACTAAGACATCTGAGCTGTTTGCAACATATTTATGATGCAGCATCGTAGAGGCATATTTTTTATTTCCTAGGACGGCCTTTGTAGTAGGCTATCTTATCAAGCTTCCAAAAAAAACTTCTAAAGCGGGGCACTGTTAAGGTGGCTGTACACAGACTGCGTATTCCGTCAGCGTGCGTAAACGCATGCGAAAAACGGTCCGTAATCTGACGTGCGTAAACGGACCGAATTTACGTTCCGAATGTGGCTGCGGTGGGTGGTATACACAGGATCCGAACGATGCGANCGTATACGCATGACGGACGAAAACGGACCGAAACGGATCCTGTGTACAGCCACCTTAAAGGTTACACTTAAACGAAGCTGTATCTGTTCACAAACTAGCAAAATTGTATTCTGTTTGAATTTGTATTGGCAAAAAGAACGGTGGCACAAAAAACAAACAAGAGTGACACAAAAATGTGAATTTTATTCAATTCCAATATTGTTTAAAATCCATGCATTTCAGTGGGGTAGTGAAGCTACCTAAAAATGGCATAATCTACTAGCTGCCCAAATTTTATCCGATTTTGACATTGTTTACAAATTTCACCCAGTTTATGCAAGTTTTATTTAACCATCTTACGATTTACAAAGTAGATTTGTGTTGTTCGCTCTTTGACAATTTGCGATAAATGTAAATTCGAAGGACTAAAAAAGGGAAATCCCCTGAAAGGTTTGCATTGGAAAACTGAAAGAAATGCTTTCTAGTATGACATGTAATATAAAACAATGCATATATATAAAATTATAATAGAGATCATTAGAAGCATGATGTTAGCACACACAAAATTGTATTATTTTTTGCTAGTGAGGTAAATAGCAATAGCTGTCAAGTGAAACTTTCAAATTACATATTTCCCAAACAAGTCACATGGTATCTAAATTGAACATATTTAAATTGCAACGACAGTTGCCCCACAAACTGGTTTCTGTGTTTTGAAAGCAGTTGTCCAAACGTCTGCAGTCGAATCATAAACTTGAACAGAATTCCGACTTTCTTCTCCCTCAGACCTGGAAACAAATATCCTTTTGACAAAAAAAAACTTTGCTAGTTTTTCCATGACAGCATAAATCTTAAAGCAAGAAAATTAATTCATCTTGGTTCAACAAATCTTTTATTTTTTTCATGATTGAAAGTTTGCCTGCCTTTTTTGTTTTGTTCCACAGTTTGGAAACCACTAAAATATTTAAACAGAGAATAAAATGCAACAGGGAACTGCAGAAACATAATTGTTTACTCGATTTAATAGCAAGACAATAAAAAGGTTTATTAGGATTCAGAAAAGTCCAATTGAAACATGGTAATTATCAAATGTTGTCTATTGTGGATTTAAAAAACTGTTTGTGAATATTTGTAAAGTATGCTTGGGTAGTTTTTTTTATCTAATCTTACCCTCCAACTACATAGATTTTGTTTCCAACCACACAAGCAGATGAATAGTAGCGAGCATGTTGAAGTGATGCAACATACGCCCATCTTCCGATTGCTGGATTAAATCGCTCAACTGTTGTTCCTCCACCATTACCACCTGTTTCAATAGTATATGAGCACAATATATATGAACAAACATTAGATTTTAATTCAAACAATTCCATAATCAACCTAAAGCAGACTATCTTAACCTAATTAATTACCTATTGCATAGATGTTTCCATCCAATACAATGCATGCCAAGCCCTTTCTTGCTTGATTGAGAGGTGCAATCTCACTCCATTCATCACTCCTCATGGGGGGGGGGCGCATGCCAAACCACATCTTGCTTGATTGAGAGGTGCAATCTCACTCCATTCATCACTCCTCATATCATAACGTTCACATGAAGATAATCATTTGCTGCGCTGAGAACCTCCAATGCAATAAAGAAAACCTGCAGTAATGTGAACATTTTGTAAAGGTTGCTATGACAGTATAAGTTGAATTGTGACCTTAACACAACATATTTATACAGCAAAAGTGATAGATTATTAGAAAACATAGTCAGCTTGCATTATTCTGAGAGTTGTTCTTATATTGTACAAAAAAGCATTGTTTTAACCCAGGGGTGGGCAAACTTTTCAGTGCAAGGGCCGCATTCAAAAGTTCCTAATCTTATCGGGCCGCATAGTATTTCACCAACAGCCACCGATTACTTGCCTGTTTTTTTTAAAATAACTAGTGTAAAAATTAGGTTTATATCATGTATATACGATTCAAAGCCGTTTAAAATGCTCATATTAATAATTTCTAACTTGGTGCATAAGTTTAGCTGAACGGAGCTAGCTGTTTATGACGTCATGATCGGTATTGTGACGATTGCGGTGCCCGTTTTTTCGCATTGTTTGCACACAATAAGCGGTGAAAAACCCTGGCGTATGTGGTTCTTAGGCCGGTAATCTTTTTTCTGTCTCGCGAAATCTGTTTTTGGCAGTTTAAAAATCAGTATATTTGGCAAAATATTTTTAGTTACGTCATGACAGCCTGTACATGTATTTTAACATACATGGTCACGGCCGCACAAACTCGTCTCCGCGGCCGCATGTGGCCGTACGGCCGCAGGTTGTGCACCCCTGATTTAGCCCAAAATGTTAGCATAGTATATTTTCAGCTATGTGGAAGCCGCTTTTAGTATCCATCTTAAGTGTGGTGTGGTTTGTGTTAACGACTCTAAAGCCGCATTTAATGTCCGTTTACAATGTACTGCAACGACTTAAACTTGATCCAAAGTGACCCAAGTTTGGGCGTCAACAGTACAAAGTGGGCTGTATTTGAAAACGTGAATAGCTTTTACTTTTATCGAACGAGGAAATTGTTTCAAGTGAATATTTGCATGATAACGTGGCAGAAACAACAGGTTAAAGCACGTAAACATCCCCGGTAGTTTTTGAAAACTACGCCTGTGGTTATAATACTATTCAACGTTGCTCGGTAACTTTCTCTTTAAAATTTCCCAACATTTGGCGGGCCGCATGAACTCCTTTGCCGGGCCGTAGTTTGCCCACCCCTGTTTTAACCACTCCATTGTTTTGTTGTCCAAAATGCTGTTTGATAAATATTAATAAATACTGCAACAGTGGCAAACCCTTTCCTGCTATGATAAGCATTACATAAGGTAAAAGCTTTCTGATTGGTCTCTAACAAAGAAATATTTAGTGGAGGTACAATTTTATTCCAGTCATCATCAAGTCACCAAGATAGCTGAGTGGTCAGCGGAACTGCCTTATGTTCACGAGGTTGTAGTTTCTAATCCTATTTTGGTGACTTATATTTCCCTGAGCATTAAACTTATATGTCATTGATGGGTAGGGATGTTCAACCCCCCCCCCGGCGGGCCGCATGAACTCCTTTGCCGGGCCGTAGTTTGCCCACCCCTGTTTTAACCACTCCATTGTTTTGTTGTCCAAAATGCTGTTTGATAAATATTAATAAATACTGCAACAGTGGCAAACCCTTTCCTGCTATGATAAGCATTACATAAGGTAAAAGCTTTCTGATTGGTCTCTAACAAAGAAATATTTAGTGGAGGTACAATTTTATTCCAGTCATCATCAAGTCACCAAGATAGCTGAGTGGTCAGCGGAACTGCCTTATGTTCACGAGGTTGTAGTTTCTAATCCTATTTTGGTGACTTATATTTCCCTGAGCATTAAACTTATATGTCATTGATGGGTAGGGATGTACAAAGAATAGCTGGGTATTCTAGAATAATTGTTTCTAATCTAGAATATCGAATCCAGTTCTTATATTATTTTTGACTGTGCAATCATTAATCTTGACAACGACTAAAGTAGACTAGATTATTACATTACAAAACATATTCTTCTTTTATAATGTAAAAAAAAGAAAAACACTGAGAAAAAACTTTGAAACACAACTACATTGAAACTAAATGCCCCAAAATCCACAAAGCCAGAAAATTGCATAAAGTTAAAAAATAATTGTAACAATATTATTCAGTGATTTTTATTGCATTCAGTAGGAGTAACTATGTTGTAAGCATGCTGAGGTATAATTTGATTTGGAAAGAGGTAGAGGACTGACATAGACTCACTAGCGAACAAATATGTAACGTTTGTTAACATAAACGACTGCAAAAACAGGCACCCTAGCAAACACAGTTGGGACATTGGGTGATTAATTTTCAAATCCTAATTAAACTACCTGCAATTTTGCAACACAAAACGTGACCTTTGCAGCGTTTACTCACTACATTTTTATGTTTGACCCGATCGTCATATGTTTGGGGTTAATTTACTGTTTTGGCGATATTAACAGACAATCCCATGCTTCCAATCGCTGCCTAACGCCATGACCGTTAAACGTTTTTCGTTGTCAAAGTCGGAAAACAATTAGATGCTGATATGACGTTGCAAAAAGTCGCGGTAGGTCGTTTAATGGCATAAACGTAATGACGTGATCAGATGCGTAACAAGTGCGCTAATCGTTAATTATGCTTCCAATGCACAACCGTCGTTATGGCGTTGTTATGGCGACTCGTGATTTGGCGTTAAGGCGTTGTACAGCGCTCCCTGATTTGACGGCGACGAGTCACTTGCCTTCTTTTGCAACCGGTTTAATGTCCGGGTGTCGACGTAAAAACGTAACGCATGTGTATACATTTTTTGCCAACGACAAGAGCACACATTTATATCGGTTCCAATTACCCGATATAAACGGCAAAAATGGATTCGAATCCAAAGGATTCGATATTCTACTTTAAACATCCCTATTGATGGGCTGAACAAATCAGCAACCACATTGCTCAAAAAAACAAACAAAAAAATGGTTAAATGGACTTGCAATACAAACAGGCAGCTCCATGGCAAAGCATCACAAATTCAGATATTGCCCATCCACCAAGGATAAAAATAAAACAACTAAAAGTAAAAGGCTTTCGGTTTTCTTACTACTTAAGATATGTTTGATATATGATAAACAAACTTTACTTAAAGCCCAACACATTTAATTCAAACCTAAACAACTTTAAACCCCTTTGGCAATGGACTAAATAATCAAAAAAATATTAAAAGATGAGTTTAAAAGTGTTTAAAAAGCTTGTGGCAGTTTGGTCCATGATAAAAGTGTTTTAAAAGCTATGACTTTTACTAGTGTTCATGGTGACTTTTTGTTTGGTCCACAGAATGTCCACTATTTTTGGTGATAAACTGGATATAGTTGATATAACATATTTTAAATAAGGGTCAAAATGTTAGGTTTCAATAACTTTATGTCACAATTTATGAAATTGGCTTTTAAAGAACTACATTTCAAGCCATAATGCTTGTGTATCTTTTTTTAAAAACTCAAATAATGGGTCACAACATTCCTTTAATTTGGTCGTTGGACTAAAGAAACAAGTTAAAGAAAACTAATGCTCTGCGAAGTGAACAAAATGTTATGCTTTCGTGCCACATTACAAATGTTGATAATTTACCATTGCAAACAACAGTTCCATGTTGATCTCTGGGAATAATCATGTTCTTCATCTTTATCCACATGTTGTTGTGGATTTCAAACCTTTCACAACTTGACAGTCTTCCATTATTCCAACCACCGGTGACATAAATGTAACCTGAAAAAGTAAAGACAAATGTTTAAACTGCTACATGGAAAGTCTGTGCTTCCAAAAACACAGTATTTACCTTCAAAGTGACTAGATGAACAACGCTCCCGATCTGTTAATATACTTGGCATCAATTGCCATCTTGTTGGTTCATTTAAGTCCAACATTTCACAAGTTTCAATTATTTCACCATTATCATTTCCTCCAAACACATACACTTTTCTCCCAACTTTCACTGAGGTTGCCCCAATTCGACCATCATTGAGTTTCTGTAAAGGTCTTACCATCAAATAGAGATTGTACATTGTCTTAAACAATTTTAGTAGGATTTGTGATTTATAGCACCATTTATGGATCACATCACTAATGAATAAAAAAGTGACAGACTGGCAGAAAATAAGACACCAAAATTTTTGCTTTTTGGACTGAGTGTGGTGTGTAACAAAAATTCTGGGTAATGGTTGTTGGACCTGTAACTGAACCTTTCTGTCTTTGTCAGTTTTTTATTTGACAAGCCATTTCATAACACGCCAACTTGAATTTGTAAGTGTGCCATATTGCTGGATAAAAATTAAGCACATTTTATAACCAGAAAGGTGGCTTTCCTACATATTTTCATTTTGTATATTGTGTACCCTATTCATCGACTTACTATTCACAATATTTATTTTACAAACATGATTGTTTTTGCAAGCAAAAGCAAATGGGTCCCCACACCTGTGTTCATGTGAATTAGTCACAGTAAAAAGGTTAACGAATTCTTTAATTTATGATTCCTTTTTAAAAGGACAAACTAGTAATCACTTCTAAGTAATAAAACCTAAAAACTTAAACCTCTAAAAACTGAAAATGACATGCTAACTCAATAAAACTACATAGCATTACTGTGCTTAAATCTAATCTCCTAAAATACTGCAAAATTTTAACTACTAAACGAGTAACCCAATACAAACAATTGAATTTTGTATTTCTGACCTAAAGGACTGGAAAAGCTAAAACCAAAAATTTTTGGGTTTAGGGGTGAAAAATCCCATCAAAGGTTACAAAATCTTTTAATACCGTACATTGCACCAACAAACAAACCATGAAATCTTAGACCATGTACTTTATTCAGTACAGTTGTTTTAAAAAAATACGTTTTGGGGGCATGTGGGTGAACCCCTGGGTCATTTGAGGTCAAACTTCAGGAGGATCAAATTTGGATCAATAACTAACATCTGTGTAAATTTGATAAATTTAAACCACTCTTTCTTGACCAAATGCAGGACACACAAAACATTTTGACAAAAAAAAGTACAGATAAAAACAATATGTGTCTTACAAAGCAAAGCTCCTAACATTAATCAGGGTTAATAATGCTAAGAACAATACTTACTGGCAAACAAGTTTTCTGCTTGGTTATGACATCATAAACAACACAATCATTACTCATTGGCTTTCCACCAACAATCAGCAATTTGTAAGAAGCTGAAACACAAATGGGTTGGTCAGATAGTCAAATTTTTCATCAGATACCAATACGCAATATTTCACACAAATAATACTGCGGTCTGGTCCGATACGTGATAAATACAAGGTGTTATAGCAACATTTATATGTTATTGTGCAGATTTGTATCAGCAGTGTTTGATGTTGTTGTGTAGCACTGTTATGACCTTAACTTGTTCCAAGGTGGCTTATTTGAGATGCAATAACTTAACATAGCATAGGCTATATTTGATAAGTGAATCGCTAATAGATTTATGTTTTTAAAATGTATATTTAAATATTTTGTTACCTAAGAGTATCAATTAAAAAAAGTCCAAACCATTTTTTAGCTTACCTATTGCAAAATAATTTATGTAACTTTTAACCAGATAATCTCAGATAATTAACATAAACTAATACATAGCAGTGTTGGATGGTATGTGGAAGAAGTTGGTGAATTTTGAAGATATTTTGGGGATAACTCAGGGTTTGGTTGACTGGGTGATGCAAAGCTCTGAAACAAAAGGAAGTTTCCAGTTTAACAAAAGTAATTGGTAACACTATTTTGTCAAACTGTTGCCAATAAGCACATATTTATTCTGATAATAGCACTCCATTTTGCAGAAATGCAACTGTGAAAACAAATTAGGCAAGCATTCATTTATGACGTTTTCTAAATATAAAAACAAAATAATACTATTCTGACAAATGTATTTCTTTCACTGATGTTTGAACGTCCTATTTAGGTTGCCTCCATCAGTGTAATGACACTCCCAAAAGATA
>QLIY01003557.1:387-11655 GCA_003260075.1 Phallusia mammillata | reverse complement strand
ACATTTGGTAAATTCAAAAACTGAGCCGCATCAGAGGGATCAAAGAGCTGCATGCGGCTCCGGAGCCGTGGGTTGGCGACCCCTGCTCTAGTCAAATTGAAATTACTCGTACAAACTGCTGGCCAAGTTTCAAGTTGTTGCCAAATATTTGACGAAAACGAAGAAAATTATGGTCTTGTCGGATGAGCGAAAAGAAATTTAGAAACGAACTGTTGCCACAAGCGGGGGGGGGGGGGGGGGGGGGGGGGGGGGGGGGGGTTCGTATTTAGGCACAAATTGCAATGCAATGTAATGAAGGGCCATGGCTGATTGCAAAAGCTGGCTTGGAAAACAAACGTCTAATTTTTGCAGTTAAGTGCTGTGGTAAACTGTATGACCCTTGTGTCATGTTCGGCTTTAAAATGTATAAAGACGGAATCAAAGCAGAAATTTGCATTTGGGGGGGGGGTTTTAAAAGTATAATGTTTCTTATGCTCAACTTGCTTTTCGGGCAAATTTGATTAGATTTATAACATAATTTTTGCATTCTTATGTTGTTTTCACAAACATTAAAGTATTTATATCTTGCAATCACGAAAAGGGGGGGGGGTGGAACAGAACCTTACATCATGTCACGAAAGTATTTAATATGCCACATAAAAACATATTGTTTTGTACGAGAATATTTTCTACAAAACAAGAACTAGTCACCACGAAACTAGTAATATTGGGGGGGGGGCGGTTCGCAATATGTGATTGACATTTCCATGTCTGTTGTTCCGCATCAAAAATTCAAACCGAACGGCTCAGAATTTATTTTTGGAACAGAATCTTACATCATGTCACGCAAGTATTTAATATGCCACATAAAAAAATATTGTTTTGTACGACAATATTTTCTACAAAACAAGAACTAGTCACCACGAAACTAGTAATATTCCTGCGGACTTTTTCAGGTGAAAATATGCGGATTTTCATTATTCCGATCACACAGAAATATACAACTTAAAAAGTATAACGTTTCTCATGCTTAACTTGCTTTTCGGGCAAAATTGATTAGATTTATAACATAATTTTTGCATTCTTGTGTTGTTTTCACAAACATTAAAGTATTTATATCTTGCAATCACGAAAATAGTCATTGAATAAACTGGGTTGCAACGATTTTTCGCAATTATTAGAACGTCAATACGCACATGCTGAAGTGCACTATTTATTTGGAAACTCTCTGTAACCGTGTACATTTATGCTTGTAATATAGAGCAATGGTTGAATGGACGACTATTCTTATGTTACCGATTTCGTATTTAGGCTTAAACTACAATGCAATGTAATGAAGGTCCATGGCTGATTGCAAAAGCTGGCTTGGAAAACAAACGTCTAATTTTGCAGTTAAGTGTTGTAAACTATATGACCCTTGTGTCATGTTCGGGTTTAAAATGTATTAAGACGGAATCAAAGCAGAAATTTGCATTTACAATTTGATTTGTGTAGCTCTGTTTAGGCACCAAGTGACAAGGCATAAAGGAAATTCATATTGCTAAAAAAATACATTCCTTGTTGCCATAATCGTTGCTTACAAAATGAGATCTGATGACTGTGTTGTGTAAGTAAGTTATTTTGCCTTTGTCACTCAAGAACGGGGGGGGGGTAGTGACAAGGCACAAAGGAAATTCATATTGCTAAAAAAGTACATTCTTTGTTGCCATAATCGTTGCTTACAAAATGAGATCTCATGACTGTGTTGTGTAAGTAAGTTATTTTGCCTTTGTCACTCAAGAACGGGGACCAAAGATATTATATTTCGTCCGTCATCGGGCTCATCAGTTTATAAAACCTGCTAACAGTTTATAAAACCTGCAAATGATGATCAAATATTCGAATGCAAAGGGGGGGGGGTGGTTAATATAACAGTTTATAAAACCTGCAAATGATGATCAAATATTCGAATGCAAATGTAATTTCTGGGTAGTGTGTAGCATAATTAATGCATTCCTGTGTTGGTATATTAGAAACCTTTTGTTATTAAAATCCTAAAATCACTTAAAATATCATTTAATCAAACTGGGTTGTAACGATATTTTGCGCTTGGTAATAAAGGTCATACATTTGTTTGCCAAGCTAGATCCAATCCCGATTCCACATCATTCGTATAATACGCGATGCTTATAATCGGTGGTCTTGCGCCCATAGTATTGCCGAACAAGTTCAACGCATCAAATCACGCCACGCAGCCTTACATAAATGGTTTGCGCGCAGTGCGCTATTAAAAGTTCTGGAACCGGTTTAAATAGCGCGTTTGTCAATAAACACTCTCATTTGGATTAATATCTAACTGTTGGTTATGGAGAGAAGTAATCATTTAACTATAAAACAGATATTTAAAGTTATTCATTACTAGGATACTGTTATGCTGTTTTGAAACGTAGCAATGTCATTACAAGTGCAGCAAGCATACACAGTTTGAAACAGAATACAAATTGTTAAATGCAGCAAAATGCACTTGACTTATTTGGGGGGGGGGGAGACGCCTAGTGCAAAGGCATAAAGAAATTAAAAAGACATTGCTATGCATTATTGCCATAATCGATGCTTACAAAATGAGATTTCATAACTTTGTTGTAGTTATATACTTTGTTTTGTAAGTGAGTTATATTTTGGTCGTGACTCAAGAACGACGACCAAAGATATTGAATTTCGTCCGTCAATGGGCTCATCATGGTTAATAGAACAGTTTATAAAACCTGCGAATAATGATAAAGTTTCGAATGCAAATGTAATTCGGGGTAGCTTGTAAGCATAATTAATGTATTCCTGTGTTGCTATATTAGAAACCTTTTGTTAGGGGGGGGGGGAAATCCTAAAATCACTTAAAATATAACTTAATTAAACTGGTTTGTAACGATATTTAGCGATTGGTAGCAAAGGTCATAGTTTGGTTTGTCAAGCTAGATCCAATCCCGATTCCACATTATTCGTGTAATACGCGAAGCCTATAATCGGTGGTCATGCGCCCATAGTATTGCCAAACAAATTTAACGCATAACATCACGGCACACAACCTTACATGAACGTTTTGCGCGCAGTGGGCTGTTAAAAAACTTTGAAACCAGTTAAAAACGAATTGGAGCATTTGTCAAAAAACATTCCCACTTGGATATACATATATCTGTTGGTTATGTAGAGAAGTAATCAATTAACTATAAAACAGATGTTTAAAGTTATTCATTACAAGGAAACTGTTATGCTGTTTTGAAACGTAGCAATGTCATTGCAAGTGCAGTAAGCAAAACACAATTTGTAACAGATTAGAAAATGTTGAATGCAGCAAAAATGCACGTGACTTATTTTGTTTGTTACACATGTTTACGATTCTGGTACTTTTCCATGGTAAATATATGATTAAAATTTCCTGATGGTTGTTCCGCATCAAACATTCCAAATCCAAAGGCTCCGCGTTTTATTTCGGAACAAACTCATTTATAATGACGAGTAATGAAACATTTACCGAACTATTATTACGCACAAGAACAACAAAATATTCCAAAATTTCCCATTAAGTTTTCGATTGACGCTTCCTAAACGTTGTTGCGCTTCAAATATTGCCAACCTGACTGTTTAGGGTTTAATGATAGCACATGATCTCACAGCAAGTAAAGCAAGACGTTAATTTTCCACAAAAGAACAAATATTGCTTTGTATTCAATTAAAGTTTCCTTGTATGTTGGGAGTTTGCTGGTTTCATTATTCGCTTCTTCAAAGAAATATACTATTTGACAATGTATGTGATTTTACGTGGACGCTTTTATCTCTTTCAGCTATGATTTGTGTGTTTTACTTTGATCCCACCTGGTAATACGTTTAAGTTGGTGCATGTAGTGTGCAGTTGTTGTCGAAGTTACTCACTTTTTAAGGCACGAAAGCAATAAATAGCACCACAACTGGTGAAATTAATTTACATTTTAATGTCTAAAGATATGATTATGAGATTGCAACACCCAAATCACATTTTTTTACAAAAAACTTGGTTGGAAATGTTAAAATCGTCCACATTGTTTTTCAAAATGAGCAAAAAGACTTAGTACGTGCATGTAGCAAGTACAACTATTGACTAAGAGATTGTGTCCATGTAATAAATAGGTATATTTGCAGACTACACGAAACACGTTTTCTGCATGACGATTGGTCGAAACGCTTACGTATATAGTTATACAACGCAATGCAATGGAGGACTATGACCGAATGCACAAGGCTCGCTTGGAAAACAAGCGTCGAATCTTGTGCCTATAAATGTTGTATGGTAAACTGTATCACCCTTGTGTTAAGTTGGGCTTCATGAAGAATAAAGACGGAATCAATACAAAGTTTCTATTCAAATTTGATTTGAATAGATCTATTTAGAAACCTAGTGGAAAAGCATAGAACAAAACCATATCGCTTTTAAAACGACATTGCCATGCATTACATATCATTGTTGCTTACAAAATGGGATCTCATAACTGTGTTGTGTATGCAAGTTATACGGTACTTCTCACACAAGAACGGGGATCCAAGATATTAAATTTCGTACGTTAGATGGGCTCATCATGGTTAAATTAACAGTTTAAAAAAAATTAAATATTCGAATGCCACTGCAATTCCCGAGTAATTTTTAGAACAATTAATACACTTCTGAGGAGAGTTTACTCTGTTTCGACCTATAAGGTCTCATCAGTGCATCTGGTGACCGAGAGATGGGGGGGGGGCTTCGAATGCCACTGCAATTCCCGAGTAATTTTTAGAACAATTAATACATTTCTGAAGAGAGTTCACACTGTTTCGACCTATAAGGTTTCATCAGTGTAGCTGGTGACCGAGAGATCGGCCGTAATGGCTAGTCTGCAGCTGATCATTTATTGGCTCCATGCTTTCACATTAATACATTTCTGTGTTCGTATTTTATAACCTTATGTTACTAAAATCACGTAAAATATAACTTCGCCACATTTTTTGGAATTGGTAATAATTGTCATAGTTTTGTTTTGTCAAGGGGGGGGGGACGCGAAACCTGAAATCAGTCGTCTTGCGCCCATGGTGTTAAAAACATTTTAACGCATCGCTTTACGGCACGCAGCCTCACATGAATGGTTTGCGCTCAGTGCGCCATAAAAACATTTCTGACCATTTCAAAATCAAATAACGCGTTTAACAAAAGAAAAGGTACCTAGTGAGAAAGAATTTCTAAAACCTTTCGTCATTTTAAAAGACATTATTATCCATTACATGATTGTTACTTGCAAATAGTGGCGTTATATATAGTCACCAAGCATTCGGTATGACGCCTTTAATAGGCCTGGCGTACTATCAATTCTGTATAAGTGTGCTTTAGGGCTGATCACAGCTATTCATCTATGTCTTTTCAAAAGGTTCGAGTCCTAGGCGTTACGGGGGGGGGGTATCTGTACAAGTGTGCTTCAGGGCTGATCCCAGCTATTCATCTATGTCTTTTCAAAAGGTTCGAGTCCTAGGCGTTACCGCGAACAAACCCGGTCAAGGTTTTTTGTGTCTCTGTATGAGTCAGGTGCCATGGACTATTCAGTCAAGTTTTTGGCCCAGTACTACAAACTAAAACCGAAATTGAATGGATTTATTTATGTTCAATTAGTGTCGGATATTTGTTTAACAGTTTGGTCACAGAAAGTCAGTAGAGAGCAANACTGTCTTCATATGCTTTAATATTTCTGCTGGTACCAAGTGTTTACTGTAAATGACTTACTTCACTAATAGAAAAACTGTTTTCACATGATTTAATATTTCTGGTGATATCGGGGGGGGGGAACAAAACACTCTGCTTTCTCTTACATTATATTTTCCTTTATTATATTATTAGTTCTCTCTATGTTATTATTAGGTCATTAACATATGAAAACAACAAGTAAAATACAACAATACTGTTAAATAGAGGTAATTTGCACCTCCTTTCAATCTTTTAATACGGGGTACTTAATCGGGGGTGCATGTGTCCTTAAGGGTATCCAAGGACTGGTTTACTAACAGAAAAACTGTCTTAACATGCTTTGATATTTCTGCTGGTGCCAAGTGTTTGCTGTAAATGACTTACTTCTCTAACAGAAAAACTGTCTTTACCTGCTTTAATATTCCTGCAGTGATTTAAGTCATTTGCAACAAACACTTCGCACTTTAAAGCTTGTGATGATAGTTTTTCTAATAGTGAAGTAAGACATTTACAGCAAATACTTGGTACAGGCAGAAATATTAAAGCATGTGATAAACGGTCATCACATGCATTAATGTTTCTGCTGGTACCAAGTGTTTGCTGTTAATGACTTGCTTCAGTAATAGAAAAAACTGTCTTCACATGGTTTAATATTTCTACTGGTACCAAGTGTTTGCTATAAATAACATAATTCACTAATGATAAACTGTCTTCACATGCTTCAATATTTCTGCTGCTACCAAGTGTTTGCTATAAATGACATAATTCACTAATGATAAACTGTCTTCATATGCTTTAATATTTCTGCTGGTATCAAGTGTTTGCTATAAATGACATAATTCACTAATCGAAACACTGTCTTCATATGCTTTAATATTTCTGCTGGTACCAAGTGTTTGCTATAAATGACATAATTCACTAATGTAAAAACTGTTTTCATATGATTTTATATTTCTGTTGGTACAAAGTGCTTGCTGCAAATGACTCACTTCACTAATAGAAAAACTTTCTTCACATGATTCAATATTTCTGCTGCTACCACATGTTTCCTACAAATGACATAGTTCACTAATGATAAACTCTCTTTATATGCTTTAATATTTCTGCCGGTACCAAGTGTTTGCTGTAAATGAATTACTTGACTAATAGAAAAACTGTTTTCACATGATTTAATATTTCTGGTGATATCAATTATTTTCTATAAATGACATGATTCACTAATCGAAAAACTGTCTTCATATGCTTTAACATTTCTGCTGGAACCAGATGTTTGATATAAATCACATAATTTACTAATTATAAACTCCCTGCATATGCTTCGCAATTTCTGCTGGTAACAAATGTTTGCTGTAAATGACTTACTTCACTAATAGAAAAACTGTCTTCACGTGGTTTAATATTCCTGCTGGTACCAATTAAGTGTTTGCTACAAATGACATAGTTCACTAATGATAAACTTTCTTCACATGCTTTAATATTTCTGCTGGTACCAAGTATTAGCTGTAAATGAGTTACTTGACTGATAGAAAAACTGTTTTCACATGCTTTGACATTTCTGCTGGCACCAAGTGTTAGCTGCAAATGACTACTTGACTAATAGAAAAACTATTTTCAATTGCTTTAGTATTTCTGCTCATACCAAGTGTTTGCTGTTAATGACTTGCTTTATTAATAGAAAAACTGTCTTCACATGCTTTAATATTTCTGCTGTTTCCAAGTGTTTGACACAAATGACATAGTTCACTAATGATAAACTATCTTCATATGCATTAATATTTCTGCTGGTACCAAGTGTTTGCTGTAAATGACTACTTGACTAATAGAAAAACTGTTTTCACATGCTTTAATATTTCTGCTCGTACCAAGTGTTTGCTGTTAATGACTTGCTTCATTAATAGAAAAAAACTGTCTTCACATGGTTTAATATTTCTGCTGGTACGAAGTGTTTGCTACAAAAGACATAATTCACTAATGATAAACTGTCTTCATATGCTTTAATATTTCTGCTGGTACCAAGTGTTTGTTGTAAATGACTTACTTCACTAATGATAAACTCTCTTCATATGCTTTGATGTTTCTGCTGGTACCAAGTGTTTGCTGTTAATGACTTGCTTCATTAATAGAAAAAACTGTCTTCACATGGTTTAATATTTCTGCTGGTACGAAGTGTTTGCTACAAAAGACATAATTCACTAATGATAAACTGTCTTCATATGCTTTAATATTTCTGCTGGTACCTAGTGTTTGTTGTAAATGACTTACTTCACTAATGATAAACTCTCTTCATGTGCTTTAATATTTCTGCTGGTACCAAGTGTTTGCTATAAATGACACATATAACTAATGATAAACTGTCTTCATATGCTTTAACATTTCTGTTGGAAACAGATGTTTGCTATAAATGACGTAATTTACTAATGAGAAAACTGGCTGGATATGATTTAATATTCATCTGGTTCAAAGTGTTTGCTGTAAATGACTTATCTCACTAATAGAATAACTGTCTTCTCATGCTTTAATATCTCTGCTGGTACGAATTCTTTGCTATAAGTGACATAATTCACTAATGATCAACTGTATTCACATGCTTCAATATATCTGCTGGTACCAAGCATTTGCTATAAATTACATAATTCACTAATGATAAACCGTCTTTATCTCCTTTAAATTTCTGCTGGTACCAAATGTTTGCTATAAATGACTTATTTCACTAATAGAAAAACTGTTTTCACATTCTTTAATATTTCTGCTGTTGCCAAGGGTTTGCTGTCAATGACATACTCCACTAATAGTAAAACTGTCTTCAAACGTTTTAATATTTCTGCTGGTACCAAGTGTTTGCTATAAATGACGTAATTCACTAAACAAAAAACTATCTTCATATGCTTTAATATTTCTCCTGGTACAAAATGTTAGCTGTAAATGACTTACATCACAAATAGAAAAACTGTCTTCACATGGTTTAATATTTCTGCTGGTACCAAGTGTTTGCTACAAATGACATAGTTCACTTATGACAAACTCTCTTCATTTGCTTTAATATTTCTGCTGGTACCAAGTGTTAGCTGTAAATGACTTACTTGACCAATAGAAAATTGTTTTCAAATGCTTTAATGTTTCTGCTCATACCAAGTGTATGCTCTTAATGACTTACTTCATCAATAGAAAAACTGTCTTCACATGCTTTGATATTTCTGCTGGTAACAAGTGTTTGCTGTAAATGAATTCTTTCACAAATAGAAAAACTCTGTTCACATGCTTTAATATTTTTGTTGTTACCAAGCGTTTGCTACAAATGACATAATTTACTAATGATAAACTGTCTTCATATGATTTAATATTTCTGCTGGTACAAAGGGTTTGCTGTGAATGACTTACTTCACTAATAGAAAAACTGTCTTCACATGGTTTAATATTTCTGCTGCTGCCAAGTGTTTGCTACAAATGACATATTTCACTAATGATAAACTGTCTGCATATGCTTTAATATTTCTACTGGTACCAAGTGTTTGTAGTAAATGACGGGGGGGGGGGGGGGGGGGGGCACTAATAGAAAAACAGTCTTCACATGGTTTAATATTTCGGCTGGTACCAAGTGTTTGCTACAATTTACATAGTTCACAAATGATAAATTCTCTTCACATGCTTTAATATTTCTGCTGGTACCTAGTGTTTGTTGTAAATGACTTACTTCACTAATGATAAACTCTCTTCATGTGCTTTAATATTTCTGCTGGTACCAAGTGTTTGCTATAAATGACACATATAACTAATGATAAACTGCTTTAACATTTCTGTTGGAAACTCATGTTTGCTATAAATGACGTAATTTACTAATGAGAAAACTGGCAGGATATGATTTAATATTCATCTGGTTCAAAGTGTTTGCTGTAAATGTCTGATCTCACTAATAGAATAACTGTCTTCACATGCTTTAATATCTCTGCTGGTACTAACTCCTTGCTATAAGTGACATAATTCACTAATGATAAACTGTATTCACATGCTTCATAATATCTGCTGGTACCAAGCATTTGCTATAAATGACATAATTCATAATTCACTAATGATCAACCATCTTTATGTGCTTTAAATTTCTGCTGGTACCAAATGTTTGCAGTAAATGACTTACTTGACTAATAGAAAAACTGTTTTCTCATGCTTTAATATTTCTGCTGTTGCCAAGTGTTTGCTCTCAATGACATACTCCACTAATAGTAAAACTGTCTTCAAACGTTTTAATATTTCTGCTAGTACCAAGTGTTTGTTGTAAATGACTTACTTTACTTACAGAAAAACTGTCTTCACATGCTATGATATTTCTGCTGGTGACAAGTGTTTGCTGTAAATGACTTACTTCACAAACAGAAAGACTCTGTTCGCATGCTTTAATATTTCTGCAGTTACCAAGTGTTTGCTATAAATGACATAATTCACTAATGATAGACTGTCTTCATATGCTTTAATATTTCTGCTGGTGCCAAGTGTTTGTTGTAAATGACTAACTTCACTAATGATAAACTCTCTTCATATCTTTAATATTTCTGCTGGTTCCAAGTGTTTGCTATAAATGACATAATTCACTAATGATAAACTTACTTCATATGCTTTAATAATTTCTGCTGTAACCACATGTTTTCTATCAATGACATAATTTACTAATGGAAAAACTGTCTTCATATGATTTAATATTTCTGCTGGCATAAAGTGTTAGCTGTAAATGACTTACTTCACTAATAGAAAAATTGTCTTCACATGCTTTAATATTTCTGCTCTTACCAAGTATTTGCTATCAATGACATAATTCACTAATGATAAACTCTCTTCATATGCTTTAATATTTCTGTTGTTACCAAGTGATTGCTATAAATGACTTACTTCACTAATAGAAAAACTGTCTTCACATGGTTTAATATTTCTGCTGGTACCAAGTGTTTGCAACAAATGACATATTTCACTAATGATAAACTGTCTTCATATGCTTTAATATTTCTACTGGTACCAAGTGTTTGTAGTAAATGACTTACTTTATTAACAGAAAAACAGTTTTCACATGGTTTAATATTTCTGCGGGTAGCAAGTGTTTGCTACAATTTAAATAGTTTACTAATGATAAACTCTCTTCACATGCTTTAATATTTCTGCTGGTACCAATTATTTGTTGTAAATGACTTATTTCACTGATAGAAAAAAACTGTCTTCACATGCTTTAATATTTATGCTGGTATCACGTTTTTGCTGCAAATGATGTACTCACAAACAGAAAAACTCTGTTCACATGCTTTGATATTTCAGCTGGTACCAAGTGTTTGTTGTGAACGACTTACTTCACTTACAGAAAAACTGTCTTCACATGCCTTAGTATTTCTGCGAATTCCAATTACTTGCTATAAATGACATAATTCACTAACAAAAAACTCTCTTCATATGATTTAATATTTCCGCTGGTACAAAGTGTTAGCTGTAAATGACTTACATCACAAATAGAAAAACTGTCTTCACATGGTTTAATATTTCTGCTGGTCCAATTTGTTTGCTACAAATGACATAGTTCACTAATGATAAACTCTCTT
>QLIY01003555.1:0-11678 GCA_003260075.1 Phallusia mammillata | reverse complement strand
CTCGCTACTGCAGACGACCGATACGAGCCACGAGAAGCAGAAGAAATATCAAGCTTTCAAGCAAACACAATAACACGCGAGCACGGGCGCACCCTCGTCCCCGCACTTCCAACAAGCTGTAGTAATATGACCTTTTATCTTGCAGTAATGGCATATAGACTCTTTCAGTATGTCCCTTCCTTCCACAACGACCACATTTGAGGTTTTTGGAAATGGTAACTGGAACTTTGTGCTGCTGCTGCTTATTTACTTTAATGGAAAATGCTTGATTTCCACTTGAAGTACCGGCAGTTTCTTTTGCAACTTTTGCTGCATCTTCTGTTTCAAGTGCTATTTTGATGGCTTTAGTAAATGTTAATCCATCTTCTACTTTAAAAAGAGATTTAAGAACAGCTTCATTGCTAACTGAGCAAATGAAACGTGTGCACATAGCTTCATCTTGGGGATTGGTAATTGACGCAAAATCACAAGTAACTGCATCTTGGCGTATTCTTGCAGCTAGTTCACTTACAGTTTCACCAGGTTTGCGCCCCATATCACTCCAAAATTTATATCTTTCTCTGATCACAAATCTCTTTGGATTGTATTGTTCAGCCATAAAAGATGTTATTTGCTCAAATTTTTGATCATTGATTTTAATAGATGGATCTTGTTGTGCTGCTAGATTTTGCAGCAACTTGTACACGTCTGAAGATTGATTTGTTAGAAAAACTTGTGGTGTTTTATTTTCTGGCACAGAGTGTGCTCCTATGAAGGTCAGAAATTTATTATTATAATCAGTCCACAGTTCTGCAGTAGGATCAAAGGCAGTAAAATTTGGTACCGTACTCGTAGTTACAGATCCAGTAGTTGTACTGCTGGACATTCTCTGCAAAGTTTCCATAAAACTATTCATCTGTTCATCGTGGCGCTTAGATTGCTGTTCCATAAGAACTTTCTGTTGTTCAAGTTGTTGCCTTAGAATTTCGACCAGTTCCTTCGTTGTCATCGTGTGATACTTTAGTTGAAGGAAAGTAGCATAAACAAATTGCTTAAAAAGTGATCACTTAGATCGATCCGTAATCCTCGTCGCCAATCTGTTGTATTCGCAACTCACGCGGCCACGCCGTAATTCGAATAAAGCAACAAGGTCACACATAGTGAAATGCGGTAGAACGCAATCATGCGTATCAGTAATAAATCATGCGTAAAATAATATATATGACGCTAACGTTACGGTTACAGCAATAAATGATGCGGTAACAAAAGTAAATGTACAAAAACACAACAATGGCCTTTACTTTCCACTCACGTTCTTACTCTCATAAAAGTGACACAGCTTTTCGATACATCTTAATTGTTGTACCAATACAAAAAGGCAGACATGGATTTCATACTGTAATGATTCAAAACATCGATACAACGCTCATAATCGGTCTCAGAAATAGTGGAAAACTTCATGGACCTGAAAAAGGCAGAACATTGTTTTTCTTATAACTGGACATGTACTCAGGGAAAAAAAACTTTGTCCAACGCACACTCAACCAAGGCACGTAAAAAGGAGGCGTAGGGGTGGTTTGGTCAAGAAAGTTACGCATACTAGAAACTTAAATGCTGACATGTGTAGCATACGAGGCAGGCAACGGTGCTTGTGATTCAAAAGCTAACAAAAAGAAATCTGCAAGATGGACAACCCAAGAAGCTGTAGCTGTAATCAACTCTATCATCAACGAAGCAAAAAAGATTCAATGGAATGAAGTAAAACTCAACCCATTCGAATTAAAAATCGCATTAGTATGCGCAGCGTTGGAGGCCAGGAATGTGGAGCAGGATGGCATCAAGAACTCACCACACTTCTGTCTCCATGGGTCCGCTGGCAAAGGAAAGACACTATTGGGCCAGTTCTTATTCCCTATGGAATATGCATCAACTTTGACCAATGACAGTCAGGGCGTAGGACAAATGGCCCTGCGTGGGGGGGGGGTTCACTCAAACTGGTCCGCCAAGACCCATGGAGACAGGCAGGATAACAAAGCCACCTGCACATTCCTGACCACCAATACAAAAAACCCCATAATAAAGATGGCTTGTCTGGGTGATTTACAACCTATGAAGAGGCGCTTCATTGAAGCATTCTGGCCAGACGATGCCAAAGCACCTCAAACTGGAATCCAGAAGGACATACAAACGTCAACAACTGATGAAATTGTCATGGAACTAGCAAAAGAAATAATGAAAGAACTTCTAGAAAACGAAAAACCAGTTGATCCGATAATATGCCCTCTAGCAGACTATATCAATAATATCGTGGAAGCGTTCGAGGAAACCGACTCAGAGGATAATACAGAAGACGAAATGGAACATGAAAGCACAGCGAGAGGAACAAAACGCAATAGTCAAGAAGAGCCATGTACCAGCACAGCGGCACAAGCTAAACGAAAAAAGTATGAAGCTGTGCCACCACTCAAAACAAAAGAACAGTGGGACAAAGAACAAGAAACAACAGAAGAAGAAAAAGAGAAGAATATACTGGAGAATCTAATCATGCCTGCGGGGGGGGGGGCCGAACTTCTGGCGAAGAGAGCATACAATACTGTCCAATTTGGAAGTATAAATCGCAGAATGAAGAAGGCTTTCAGAAGAGCCAATAGAAAAAAAGCCGCTAAATGGACAGTAGATGAAGGAGTAAAGGTTATCAACGCAATCATAGCTGAAGCAAAGAAAATACAATGGAACGAAGTCAAATTAAATCCGTTCGAGTTAAAGATCGCACTGGTGTGCGCAGCGTTGGAGGCCAGGAATGTGGAGCAGGATGGCATAAAGAACTCGCCGCACTTCTGTCTCCATGGGTCCGCTGGCAAAGGAAAGACACTGCTGGGCCAGTTCCTATTCCCTATGGAATATGTGTCAACTTTGACCAATGACAGTCAGGGCGTAGGACAAATGGCCCTGCGTCACAAGCACAAGGTGCTACAGATTGACGACGCAGGGTCGGCGTTCTTCAACAACGACGCCCTGATTGCATCGGTCAAGTTCATGTTCCATTCGAACTGGTCCGCCAAGACCCATGGAGATAGGCAGGACAATAAAGCCACCTGCACATTCCTGACCACCAACACAAAAAATCCGGTGATCAAAATGGCATGCCTGGGAGACCTGCAGCCAATGAAAAGAAGGTTCCTAGAAGCATATTGGCCAGATGATGCCAAGGTACCTCAGACAGGCAATCAAAAGGATATACAAACCACAGTAACAGACGAAATAGTAATGGAATTAGCAAAACAAGTCATGAAGGAACTACTTGAAGAAGAAAAACCAGTCGACCCAATAATCTGTCCGTTAGCAGACTATATTAATAATATTATAGAAGCTTTCGAGGACACAGACTCCGAAGACAGTTCTGAAGAAGAGATGGAAGAGGAAAGCAGAGGCACAAAAAGGCATAGCCAAGAAGAGCCCGGCACATCGGCACAAGCTAAGAAGAAAAAATATGAAGCAGTGCCGAAAAAAGATGAAGTGTATGTAAATAGATGGGGAGAACCTATAGACCTTCTCAGAGAAAGCATTGATCCGAATGTCCCATTGAAAACCAAAGAGCAATTGACTAAAGAACAGGAAAGAAGAGAAGAAAAAGAAAATAGCATCCTAGAAAATCTAATAATGCCAGCCCAATGGCAGGGAGATCCAAGACGGTGCGAGCATAGAAATAAACAACATTCCAGATTCACAATGTTGGGAAACTCTGCATGCACCACACCACGTGGTGGACTATTTACATTCTACGGGGTGTTTTGGTCTAGATTGATCACCGAAACTACAGTTAACTAATTATGCCGCCAGACAGGCATGCAATTACTGCCCACGGGGGGGGGGTGGATTATATTAATAATTGGGTCACCCTTTGGAACGAAACATCGAGCGATGAGGAAGAGTCAGATGAAGAGCAAGAAGAAGCACGAAGACCCGTGGTACAAAGGGAGTTACAAAGCCAAGAAGAAGCACGAAGAAAGAAGAGAAAAGCAGACGAAGAACAACCAGGGCCAAGCCACAAAAGTCCTAAAAGATCTATAGGAAACACAGACGACATAGCGACCCAGAGATGGATCAACGGTCCAGAAGGTTTAGAGTTGGAATATCTTCCACTTACACCAGACCACGATTGGGATAGTCGCACCAATAACCAGGAAGGTCAACTAGTGTTTGTTCTTTTATGAGGTTTTACATTGTCACGCTTGAATGACACGGGATAAAACTTACCTGGCCGGGGGGGGGGGAGGCAGAATTTGTTTGTCTTCGTGTTTTATGCGGTTTCCGGCTTTCCAGATGCGGTCCCTGGTGAGTGTAAATATGTATACTAGGTGGCTTGTAAATATTTCAAGGTTGGGTTGAATCAAAGAACTCTATAACGGGGGGGGGGTATTTAACTGTACAGTAACGCCGCCAAAATAGAAGATTTTCTTTGAATTGCGTTTGAATATCAGTAGTAAATCATGGAAGACCAATTAAATTTGCCTGAGGAGGTTATTAGGGGGGGGGGGGCATTTAACTGTACAGTAACGTCGCCAAAATAGAAGATTTTCTTTGAATTGCGTTTGAATATCGTTAGTAAATCATGGAAGACCAATTAAATTTGCCTGAGGAGGTTATTAGGGATCTTTTGTTTGAAACTATGGACGATGACTTGCCTGAACAACCGCCCAGTCGTAATTTTGAAGCAGTCTCGTTGCCTACCGACGGCCACGAAAACCTAAGTGCAATCGCAGACGCCCTTTCTTTAAGTTTAAATCAATGTGGAACTGAGCTTGCAATAAATTTGTTGAAAACCTTTTCAATGAATAAAAAAGAAGAGGAAATCGTTGCCAAATTTCCGTTGCTGTGCAATGATGCACAGAAGTATTTTTTAGAAGCCGTTTCGAACCCAGTGGCTGCAGAATGTTTGTTGACTCTTATACAACAAATTATCAATAAGAAAGAACTTCCAAGAGCATCCTCTTATGGCCAGATTAAAACATTCGAAAACGACACTTTAGAATATATTGGAGGCTTTTTAATCAGAAAAACTACTGTAAAATTTCCAGAAATGCCAGAAATTCTTGAGTGCATGTGTACTTCATCTCCACATGGCTCTTTAATAAAGATAATGGAAAAAGCTTCAGGCTGTTTAAAATACCCTTCAGATGATTTTTTATATTTTTTGCAGGGGGGGGGGAAGTACATGTGTACTTTATCTCCACATGGCTCTTTAATAAAGATGATGGAAAAAAATTCAGGCTGTTTAAAATACCCTTCAGATGATTTTTTATATTTTTTGCAATATATGTATTTAAAGCTATCAAGGCAAACGAACAGCAAGTTAACAAGCATAAACTTTAATAATGTTTCTCTAGAAATAATGTCTGGTGTTCGCTTTGAAAATTAGTCCTAATTGCTGACATGTCAGATGTAGATCCTTCACATGTCTGCAAAATAATATCGTATATTGTGAATCTTTTCGTCAAAGTGTTGTCACATGCATTTGCTAAAAAATTGTTTGAAAAAATGTACACAGGTGCAAACAGACAATCCAAGGGTCTTAGAGGCGATTTAAAGAAAAAATAGCTCTGCTTTACCAGCCTATTTTGATGATCGACTTTTTTTTTGAAGTGGCTCGTCTGAAACTGTAGTCCAGGCATTTTTTTCCCCATAAGTTGTGTTTCCACCTTTTATGTGTTTGATAATTTTGCGTTGAGTTAAGTGTTGTATGCCATATGAAACTTGAAAAACGTCTGGATTTTGGGATCTTCTCCCAAGTTGCCTCTGTAATTTGTAAACATGTATTTATTATTCCTAACGCTGTTAGATTTTTTTCAGGAAGCGTGAACATAGTAGCACACCAAATTTCCAAAAAATGCCTCCAAGTTGTCTTGAGTAAAAGTGTGAAAACAAACATACTGAATATCCTCTCGTTGAAGCAATTGCTTGGACAATTCAATGTAATTGTTTGTAGTAAAAATCAGTCCCGTAAGAGTTGGTGCTGCAAGTAGGCGCTTATACTCTCCAGCATGCTTCTCCTCCACCAAGTTCTAAAGATTTTTTAGTGGATGATTGGAATACTTCAGTTCTCATAAGTTTACGAAAAACAACTGCTACTATACTACCTTCCACGACATTAGTTTGTCAACAAACTCTTGCAGAAAAGCTATTCGTGCATCACTTGCATGTTGAATTGGACATTTGACGGAGCAGTTCATTACATCAAACCATCTAAGTAATGCAAAGCTTTAAAATTCAGTCATAAATGATTTATTACAAATCATACTCTGCAAATAGCAGCACAAACTTGGATGTGCCCAAAGCACCTGGCATGGATTCCAAACACTTTCCAACTTAAGGTATCTTTTGCTAGTCCTACTTTCATCTGTGAAAATTAGCAGCAATAATTTTACATGTGAAAAACTAAATACAATGTAAATTGAGAATAACATTTTATAAACCCTGGATTGGTGTATTGTAATTATTATCCTGCACCACAATGGCAGCTGCTCAGGGATATATGTTTGAAAACATCTTGCAATAAATGGTTGTTGTGCAATATAAATTATATCCATGTATGTTTTGGTGCCGACAAAAATGGCTCATATTTGAAACATGATGTTGTTTACTTCATTAAACTTTAAATCAGTAATCTCAGATGTTGGACACATTCTTGCTTCTTTGCAATTCCGGATTTCGTTTGACCATACAAGCAAAAATAAGGATATTATAAGAGCGACTTAGTACCTTTTGTCATTGCATATCAAATAAAACCTATTTTAAAACATTAAGATAATCCCTAGACTTATTTCATGATGGGTCCCGTATAAGCCATAGTCTTTTTTACTTGAAGTATGACCAGAAACCCGTGGGTTCCTACACATGCAACGTTGAAAATAATGCATTTCAAGAGATAAACATGAGAAAGTTTGGTGTTGCAAGGTAAACAAAGTGATCAGTACTAAGCGTGCTGTAATTATTATAACTACTACAAACAATTCTAAAATTACAAAATTTTAAAAATCTAAGAGGTTGAAGAGAGCCAAAAACAGCAATTTGGATCAGAACGAGATGATGCACATGACACAATACATCCTCTTGTCTGAAGAAAAGAGCCATTTTTGTTGAATTTATGTTATAAATGCATGGAAATTACTTCTCATTGCACACAACCAATTATAACCCCTTGCAGATGATTTATTCTAACACCACAGTAAAATTGTTTTGCCAGTCCACCTAGTTGTTAGGTTTAATTTGTAAACTAAAATGTTAGAATTCCATACTTTACTGAAAGGATTCAGTACAATATGAGCTTTTGACAATTTGGTTCTGCTTGGGGGGGGGGCCGGGGAAGGTTGGGGTGTCGTTTAAATCTATGTCTACAGTAGGAAAATATAGGCTGCATAAAGAAAAGGCCGCGGTAAAGCGGACAGTTCGCCACGTTGTAACCTCCTCTGTCGAACGGGAGTGCCAGAGTGTCTCGGTAGGCATAATCGGTTTCGTGTTGTTCGTTATGAACACCTCGCACGAGGGAGAGTGGGATAGGATATATCGAGGCCTGGTAAGTGAGTAGGGGTAAGGATTTAGAGATTAATGACTTGGTATTCCAGGTGAGCATGAACCTAGAGTGGTAAGTAATAGAGGAGCGGAAGTTGCGATAATAGTGGGTACCCACCCCAGTTCTTGGTTACGCTAACGGATTTACTGATAACGGTCCCCAGGAGACTGAGGTATAATGCGGTCCACTCAAGAGGTGGCAACTGGTAAAGAAGCCAATGGGTGATTTGGCTTGATAAAGAAGCCTTTGGATTTCGACACATTAAGTGCTAGCCCAGAGGCCAAGTAAAGAAGTTCGAGTAGCTGGAATGCACGTGTTACAGGGTAAGGGAGCGTCTGGGCGAGGGTTGTGTCATCGGCTTGATCACATGTCTCCCAGGCACGTCGATGTCACGGACGCTTGTGTCTGCCAAAAGGGCAAGTGAGAAGGGGGTTGCGGCGACTCGGGGGGGGGGGGGGGGGGGGGGGGGGGGGGGGGGGGGGGGGGGGGGGGGGGGGGGGGGGGGGGGGGGGGGGGGGGGGGGGGGGGGGGGGTGACTAAAACATTCGACTGAGCGTTTGTGTTAAGTGACTGCACTAGTTTTACAAAGTGTTCAGGGAAACACATTTTACTCATAACCGAATAAAGCCAACAAATAGAGGACGCGTCTTCTCGAAGTCGAGCGAAATAATGAAAGCATCTGTGCCCTGCTCTATCACATCACAATAGAGATCTCTCAGCAAAACAGTGGCGTCGGCAATTCGACGGGCGGGCACAGCAAATTGGTGGGGGTGCAGAACCTTATCCAGTGGTCAGTGTTAAGCAACAAGATAGTTCTTCAGCAGTGTTGTGTCATTTTTCTTGTGAAT
The DNA here is from genome assembly GCA_003260075.1 of Phallusia mammillata. Taxonomy (NCBI): domain Eukaryota; kingdom Metazoa; phylum Chordata; class Ascidiacea; order Phlebobranchia; family Ascidiidae; genus Phallusia; species Phallusia mammillata. The sequence goes on along the minus strand of QLIY01003555.1, from coordinate 3,281 downwards.
TAAGATAACTGTGCCACACCTTTCATCTCGTCCGGGACGGTTTCCGACGAGTGTATCGTGTTATTGACGTCAGTTAAATTCTGGCCAATGACGCGCCAGCACGGTCGGTAAAACTCGACGCTAACGCCATCGGGTCTAGGGGATTTGCATAATGTGTTCAGCACTTCCTCAGCCGTTATGGGCTTTCTGCTGTACCCTCAAGCTGTTTTGACTTTCGTGTCTGCCTGTTGTTAGTTCTGTTGTGCTATGTTCAAATGTGGTGTTTCATGTTGAGCCACCAAGAGAATTTATCCTTAAAGCAGGGGACCTGTAGCGTTCGCCACAAGGCCACACCTGCGTTCAAGTTCCTCCTGTAAAGCGTCAGTTGTGTAGGTGCTAATGTTATGTCCCTTCCCCCTAGGGGGCTGAGGCTCCGTCCGAATCTGAAGTGTTATGATGTCATGGTGGTCTGAAAGTGAATTTTGTGTGCCAAATTCCGAAATGCAGTGTACATGAGGTAAAATCTGTCTAGACGTGATTGAGTGTTGTGTTGTCTACGTGCTTAAAAAACGGTTACCGAACAGCTTCCGGAAATAATCCGATAAGGTTCTCAACAAGGGTGATAAGACCTGACACCTTAAGGGGGGAAAACGCTAGTATTGGACCCTACATGCCGTTGAAATCACCGGCCAAGATAGTGGGATGCCTCGAGTGGGTGTAAGTTTAAAGAGAGTCAAAGAAAGCATTCCTTAAGGGAGTGCTTTCGGTACGGTTAAAGGCATACACGTTTACGACGTGTATGGTTGAATGGTAAAGTCTAATGTCGGCAGCCAAAATTCTACCGTTCCCATCTCCAGAGTGAGAGAAAGAGAAGACCAAAAAATCGCCTTATTCGGCTCCCATTTGACGCACCACTCACCCTCCGTCACAGGAGAGCTATGCGTCTCCTGGAGGAGAATGATGTGTGCGTCTAACGAACGGAGGGATGACAATATTTTGGAAAAGGGTTTTTGAGCGAAATTTTGGGATAGTATTACTTTCACATCTTCATTGTAATTTGTAACCAAGGTTTGTGTTTAATATGAGAGATGAAAACAAACCAGAAAAGTCAAATACAATGAAAGATTGCACTTGTGGAATAAACAAAAGTACTTCTAAACTAATTTGTACATACTTTTGCATTTATGTTTTTGAGACCTGCAGGCAACAACCAGCACATTGCCAAATTATAAGAAGCCACCTACTGATGCTAGGATTGCCCTTTATCTCACCAAAATAAGAAAAAACTTAAGGCAATCGAAAGAGGGAACAGGAGGGTTTGTAAAAGCAAATGAAATTCTTTGGAAGTATGAAGCATTCTGTATAAATACACGAAAAATCCTTTCAGTGTTTGTTCATCCCTGGTTTTACCATATAAACATATTGCTCATGTGCACTGTGTTTTTAAACTTTTTTATTTTGTCTGCTTCAAAAAGGCATTTTAGAAAAAAATGCAAAATTTTGTGACATATGTTTTCCACTAGCGATGTTATTGTACTGCTATCTTATTTGAGCAAGGTTTGACTCCAGCAAATGCGAAGGTTAGGTTGGATAATGTCGATTGCAAACATTTTAAATTGCATTTTTTGGTCGGTGTGTTCGAGTTGAGCAATATTAAAATCCCACCACCACGGTGTTAAGCCAAATGCAAGAAATTAGCGTTGTTACTGCTTCGAACAGCCAAACAACAGATTTGGAGTAGGACGCATTCAAGCGAAACATCGCATTGTTCGAATCCTGTGTATACTACCAAACGCAGCCACATTCGGAACGTAAATTCGGCCCGTTTACGCACGTCAGAATACGGACCGTTTTTCGCATGCGTTTACGCACGTTGACGGAATACGCAGTCTGTGTACAGCCACCTTAAGTTCCATTATTATTGAGCTATAACCTGAAAGCTTTTCTAATTCGGCAAGACGGAACATAGTTTTGGGACATTATGTCATCTTCAACGGGTGTTTTTAAGTTTCAAAGATATAAAATTCAACAATTAAATATGGTGTTACCCTAAACATTTATTTCATCCCCCCCCCCCCCCCCCCCCCCCCCCCCCCCCCCCCCCTGATAGTAAAAAACGCGCGGACAAAGAAAAACAAAGGAAAAATGGAATATTTGGAGATATGGAATCTGTTTGAAATTCATTGCACAAGCTTTATGTCGAAACCCAGGGCATGTACAACCAAAAAATCCAGACTTGGGAGCCCGAGCCGTTTCATTAAATGTAAAATAAAGGATGCTTTAGTAGGATTGTTTTTATTTCCTAAATTGGGCGTATGACGTTACCGTAAAATTGATTTCTGATCCAAGCTTACAATATGCAATGCAATCAAATCACAACAACGAGAAAATCAGGATACAACCGTTGCATATTTACAGCAAGCCGTAAGCTCTGTTGACTGGCAGCAAATTGTATTGTTACACGATTATATGTTGGTGCATACGTGCTGTTAATATGCCACACATAGCTTTACAACCTGCCCTCAGCTAAAATTTAAAATTGTTTGCCAACCTCACAATTTGGTCATTATTGCTAGGCAAATCTTTTTTGTTGCAATGCTTTATCTCTTTATACTAGATTATAAAACATTCAAAATTTGAAAAATCACTGAAGGTGGCAAACCTGTAAAAGCTTTGTTGTTGAATCCCCAAAATGTTTCAAAGGCTGTAACAAAGAACTGTAACAAAGTTGGTTTAAACCAGGGGTTCCCAACCGGTGGTACGCGTACCACTAGTGGTACGCGAGTAGCTTCTGTTTTGTTCAAAAACCTCAATTTGCAACTTTATATTTTGTTTGTCTGGTTTTGTTTACAAAAAAACAGTCCCCAGGCCTATTGTCATTGTTACGTAACTATTCCTGTTGTTTCGTATCATTACGATCTTCAAAATACAGGTCATGTCAATNTAGCGTTGAATGAAATATGATTCAAACAAATTAGTTGTTATGCAAGAAGTGGTACCATAGAGCCGTGGTCCGCAAATACTTTTTGGCGCGACCCTAAAAAACTTTCTCTAAATTCTCGCGACCCAAGCATAACGTCTGTGGAAAATACTAATCAAATATCAATATTAAGACTTCTATTATGCTATTGTCAGTTGCTATTTTCACATAAAACAGTAAGTAAACGAACGTATTTATTCTAACAAATGAGAACTGTAAATAAGTTGTTGCTGCCAGGCATAGTATCAAGTCTATAGAGCTCTTCTGGCAAAACTATTTTTATTCCGACGTTTCGACGTCCTATACAGGTCGTCTTCATCAG
>QLIY01003553.1:0-11687 GCA_003260075.1 Phallusia mammillata | reverse complement strand
GCGTATTTTAGAGGAGTCCATTAATCAAGCGTGATTTAAACTAAAGTTCTAAACATACTGTGCCCATTTTTTAAGGTTGTTAGGCCACCATGGATTGGCAAAAATGTGTGGCGATAGTATTGGTGTTTTGTGCTGTGCTGCATACATCACAAACTTGTCTGGACTTCATGAATCCGAAAGATAGGCTACCACAGGAAGGAGATCCAGATGACATGGTAAGGCGTTACAGGAATTGTTCCTTATACTTTAGTAAGGGCTTATGCCCAGGACTGAATTAGTCATTAAGCAGAGTGAACACGTGCTTTGGCTGTCAAGCGAGCAGGGACACAACAGAAACTTTTAGAGTCAGATTTAGAATGGTGTTTTAGTTTTAACGTAATACCTTTTCGGTGTTTTGTGTATACTGAGGCAAATATTGCAATTAGGAGGGGCGTATATCCCCTAGAACTCAAATTCGTCTTTCTTGAGCTGGAACACAAACCATTGCACCACAAAGTTTTTAAGGGCATGTGGAGTAGTGGTGTCAACCGCGCCGCGTGAGCGGCCGCGCAATTTTTTTAGGTAATTTTTTATGCGCGGCCGCGGCATTAATAAATTTTTATGCAGCGTCAATGCCGCACGCCGCGCAACTTGTGTAATTACTTTTGCTTTAAAAAGGTTCTCAACTTTTATGTACACAGGTTTGATACGTTTTTCTGTCATGATTAAGCAGAGCTATTGTGAAATAACAATTGGCTGTATGCCTTTAGAATTTTAGAGTAAACGTAAACGTTAAATTAGGGTTGTTCGAATTTTTTGTTATCAACAACATGAACACAGCGCAAGTCAAAAAAAGTTTGGAGGCAGGCGAGCTCTGTATTATAAAAAAATGCGGAAAATCCAGCATTTGGAACACTTTTGGCATAGTGGCAGAGAAGGCAGGAGCAGAATCTTCGGCTTCCAAACAACTTCCGATGGTAGCATGCAGACAGTGCTTGAAGTGTTTCAAGTATATTAGCCACACGACAGGCACAACCCACTTAGCCAGACATGTGGAACAAGGTTGCAGCAATGAAAGTTGCAAGCAGCTTAAACTCAGTTTTCCTAAAGTAAAATTACCAACACAGGCTAGAAACGACGTTATTAAAGGTGCAGCAGATCTTGTGGTTAAAGATCTCAGACCATTTTCATGTGTAAATGGGCGTGGAATGAAGAACTTTGCACAGACTTTAATCAATGTAGGCGCAAAATATGGACAGGTGAATGTTTCAGATGTTTTGCCTTCAAGAAATACCATCAGCAAGTATGTAAAAGAGTCAGCAGCAGAGGAAAGAGGTAATTTGATTGCAAAATTAAAGCGGGCTATACATTGCAATGGAGGAGTCGGCATGACTGTTGATTTATGGACAGATAGCCATAAAAAACAAAGCTATATGTCATGTACTGCACAGTGGATCGAAGAGGGATCTGTTAGACAAAGTGCCATATTTTGTGAGCAATTTTCTCCATCTTTTAAATCTGCAGATAATATTAGAAACGAATTGGTAAGAAGCTTAATAAAGTATGGTTTTACAATGGAGTTGATGAAATCAGTTACTTTTGTGTCTGATAGAGGAGCAAATGTAAAAAAGGCATTAGAGGTTTTTAACTGGCTACCATGCTGCTGCCATATTTTAAACACTGTATTGTATCATGTCTTTAGAATAAAACCTGCAAGTATTCTGTGCAATGATAATGAGGAGAATGAAGAAACTTTACTGTATGATGAAACCTATTATAGTCAAATAAGTTCTGTTGTGAAACTGCTCACAGAAGTGAAAGATTTAGTTACTTACTTAAAACGGAGCGGCCTTGCTTGTATGCTGACTAGTTCAGTTATACAGGAGTGTGAAACAAGATGGAACACAAAACTTGCAGTTCTAATCAGTGTAAACAAGGTGTTTGATGAAATAGAAACTCTTTTGATTGAGAAAGGCCAACAATCTCGACTTGAAAATATTGACATTGTATTAATGAATGAACTTATTAATTTTCTTTTGCCTTTCAAACAAGTATCGGAAGCAATGGAAGGTGACAAGTATCCTACCATACATGGTGTGCTTTTGTGGAAAAAAAAATTACTGGACCACTGTAAAACACTGCCAACTAATACTATAGTGTTGAAAATGTTAAAATTAAAATGCACTCAATTGATTAAGAGCAAATGGCCAAGTCTTGACACCTATAAGATTGCCCTTTTTCTATTTCCTAAGTTTAAAAGTTTGTCAGTTCTACCTGTGGAATGTGCAGTGGAAGTCCCAAATTTAGTAAGGGAAAAATTGGATGTGAATCAATCTTCTTCTAACAGTGGTTTTCAGCCCATGCTGTCATCTGACCATACCTATCAAAATGTTACACAAAAAAAGAGAAAGTTTGACTTTGCATTAGATTTTAATGACTATGCTGATACTCCAAATACTGAACAAACTTATGATGAGGTTACAAAATATATCCATGCTGACTTTTCTTCTGAGTGCACAACAGGTGCAAATCATTTAGGAGGTTTTGATGTAATTAAATTTTGGAACCAGCAAAGTTCATTGTTTCCTAAGCTTCCTAAGTTTGCAAAAAGTGTTCTTTCAACACCTTGCTCATCTGCTTCTTCAGAAAGGGTGTTTTCATGTGCTGCGAGAGTGTATGAAGAAAGGCGGAATCAGTTGCACCCAGAATCAATTAATGCAATTGTGTTTTTAAATAGTTTTTTAAAGGAGTAGTGGTTTATTTTAAGATTGTTGGTTTGTTATTTGTTGTTTAAAGAATTTATGACTTTGTTACGTTGTTGCTGTTTGACTATTTCATGCAAAGTAGTTGATTTTTTAGATAACATTAATACATGTTTAATGTTGCATGTTTTGCATTACAGGTTTAGGAACTGATGTAGGGGTTTATGATACAATATTATATGCGGTGCGGTGCAGTGTCAACAAAACTTTTGATAAGGGTTGCAGCTTCGGTGCGGTTTGCGAACAGCTTGGAATTTTGCGGTGCGAACAAAATTTAAAAAAACTCTGTCCGCGACATCACTAAATTGTGGAGTCAAACGGAACATTTTGCTTAATAAAAAAAGATATGCTGTAGACAGAATTGCGTGTACTAACTGCTATTAATTGCCGGATTAAAAGAAACACTGTTGCCAACTACTAACACAGGAGCTCACAAGACGCCCGGTTTGGGAATTTCCGGTAGGTGGCGCAACGGAGCATAGGTGAGCATGTTGCAAATTGCTGTATTATTGTCACCAAAAACGTCTATGCTCCGTTGCTCCACCTACCGGAAAGTTCCGAACCGGGCGTCCTGTGAGTTCCTGTGTTAGTAGCTCTGCAAGACACTGTGGCTTCAAAGCGGCTTAATACGCTTAAGCATAACCTTCAAAAGTTTTTAACATGAAGTCAGTGAGAAATCTAATATTGATTTTAACGCCATCACGACAAGGGCACTTTTTAAAATTCGGAAATTAGAATCAACAAAGTAGCAGGTTTCAATATAGAAAAACAATGACGAAAACTTGCTACTTTGCAGGTTTACCATGGACAGATCGTGGAACTGTTGGGAGCAGAAGCCCAGCTGAATGTGTCAGAGTTAGTGCACAAATTCTTTATGTACGGCTGTTACTGTGGACAAGGAGGACTAGGAAAACCCAGAGACAACTTAGACAGGTGGGCTACCTATTAATATAAAAACGTATCGTACTAACATTATTTTATTTGACGTTTTTTTAAAGACAATTCCGAAAAAACCCAAGCTTTCCTTGCAGACATTGCCGACTGTTGTGATAGAAAGGTGTTTTGTGTGGTTGATAAAAAAGAGTGTGGTCATTCCAGAGTTGTAAGTCGGTCCGAGTTCGGGTTCTGATTGCGGGACTTAACCTAATGTTAAAACAGCCCTAAAACGCCTTATTTGGGCCCACATCTATTTTTGTCATGTGTGTATGTCTTTATTGTAGGTTTGTCAAACTTTGGGGTCATAACGAGCTTCGTAAAAAACAAAAACGATTTGGGTTCGGGTCGGGCTTCCGGCTTTTACTTTTGGGTTTGAGCCAGGTTTCGGGCTCGAATTTCGGTCCCGTTGTAAACTCTGGATCACGCGTAGGCCCAAATAGACATTAGTTAATGTCTTCATGCTTTATCTTTTCTTTTGGAATTAGATGCTGTCAAGTTCACGATGAATGCTACGACCAAATAGAAGGAGGCTTCAACTTTGGCGTCTACATGATGTCCTACAGCTACAAATTTTTAATGGACAAGCACGAGGGATATTGCCGTAAGATATAAAAAAAACTTTTGTACTTGATATATCTAGTCTTGATCTTCAATTAAAAAAACACGTGGCAAAAATGAAGAGGTCAATCTCATGTTTTATGGTTTAGAGTAGTAGTTCTTAACGGGAGCGCCAGCGCCTACCTAAGGTCGTTTGCTATCATAAAGCTGTTGAGACGAAATAAAACGACTGAGTCTTTTTTGTCATACAGCGACCGGTAAAAGTAAATTTGATTGGTGTTCACTGTATTGGTACTTTATTTTGCTCGGGATTTCAATGATGATGTCACAACAATGCATTTTGCGAAAATAACACTGTCTTATTTATCGGGCCTTGTCCGCGCTTCAAGAGCAAAATTTACAGGCAGCAATAGATTTGTGCTTGGCCGAACCGAGTCAGAACACGAGTACTCGGTACCACGGCGCTCGATCGCATTAACTAAGCTGAGCGTTAGACTTACTGCGAAACCTTAATACGAATTGATTACTGCAAAACCGTACTACGAATTGCCTATTAGTTATTACACGAACAAGTTGGTTGACATCACGGTTGAACGTGTGGTTTGTTTATTGCTCACGTACGGAAGTAGGGCCTCAATAGTGATATAATAGTGCCTATGTCCCCATCCATTTATGTCCCCATACATTTTTTGAGTATGTCCCTATACATTTACACACGAGTAACATTTTTTTTCTGTGTTAGCTCTGAAAGGTTTGCTGACAACAACAACAACAACAACCTTTTTTTCACTTTATTACGTTATGATAGCATACTAAATACCCCAGGCGTATCCCAGTGCCCATATGCGCACTCACAAGAGTATTAATGCTAGTTTCATGTTTGCAGTTGCAGTTAAGAACAACCAGAAAGAACAGGACAAATGTATATGTGACTTAAGGCTGGGAGATTGTCTGTTTCACCATAAAAAAGAATACAATGCAAAGTATCGGTTGATGCCCAAAGATAAATCCTGTAACAATCCACCTTAAGCGTCACCTTTTCCGAGCAAATCTGTTTGCATGTGTACATAGGCATGATTACAATGTGCTGCATGTTTTCCGAAATAATGACATTTAGTTTGCACTTATCCATTTTTCGACACCTCTGTGTACATTTTTGATGGCTAACAAAACGTCTTGTATCCAGTTTAAGTTCAATTGTACAAACGCTACACCACGATCTTTGTGCCCACATGCTCATTTATATCGTTAAATGCCGCTTTATAGCATACTAATACTGTATAAACGCGCATCTAAACTTGGGCGCTAGACTTTTATCCCGAATGTTTGAAATGTGAACTCCAGGCGTTGCGGGTTCGAATCCCGTAACGAAATCCAAAAGGAAATTCATTTGTTAAAAGTTTTGATCTTGCCCCATGTGAGGTTACAAATTAGTTTCTTTACTTGTAGCATGCACCTTTTCCTTTGTAAAAGAAAAACTGATTGTAAATGCTAATAAAGAGTGATCTTTGAAAATGTGTTACTTTGTTTAAGGTTTCCTGGGCATTGAAGTACATAAAATTACGTTGGTAGGCAAAAAGGCTTCCTAGTTTAAAAACTGGTGCTGAGGAGCATGTGAAGAAAAATGTTGAAAGAACCTGGTCTATGTCTGCTTTACAGTCAAAAGTATCGTCACCTTAGGATAGAACCTAAGGTGAATCTAGGTGTACTTTCTCCCAATAGCTACCTACAATGTCCACCAGATGGTGGTGTAACCAATGTGCGGTACCGGGGCCCATTAGCGTTTAAAGAGGGGGGCAGGAACTTGGCCGAATGGTCTGGCGCGCCTGACCCATATACGGACATAAAAAAAACCTTGATCGGGATTCTTTCCCGGGAGTTTCCTGGGTTCGAACCCCGTGAAAAAAAAAANTTTACTTACGGTAACTTAGGTACACATGTGGTTGGAGTACAACAAACAAGAACACAGCAGCACCAGAGCAAGGTTTAAGGTTGCAGCTTTTCCTAATGTATAGTATAGTTTTGATTTGAAATGTGCATAAAATTGACATGTGAACCTTGGTGCGTATGCTAGCCCAAAACGCAAAACGCAAAAAAGACGAAGTGCATAGAACGTTTTAAATTCGACGTTGTTCTGTTATTTAGTGATGAAATTTACATTGTTCACAACTAGCAAACGCTAATTTCCAAACAGAGAAAAAGGAATCCTAGAACCGATTTTTCATGGAACTTTAGTTTTGTCGAAAAATGTATGTGGTTACATTTACTGATGCGGTACAAAGGCTGTCGAAAAAATGCCCCAAAATGTGACAAGGTACATAAAGTATTATAAAAACGTTTTCACAGAATATATTAGCATGCTAAATGTTTAAGTATGAATTTGCTGTGTTATTAGATGCGGTTGTTTACGAGTTCAAGAATTTCTGCCAGCAGCACCGTTAATGCGACGCAATCGAGTTGCTTGTCAAATAATAGACGCAATTTTTAATAGTTTCGATTTTGCGCCATGTGGGGTTAGAAATTAGATTTTTTTTACTTGTAGCATGCACCTTTTCCTACTACCGTCTTCTGTAACATATTCTAAGATACTACACTCTTCTGCAGTGTATGCTGCATTAGTTGCTTGAGGTCAGTAGTTCCCAACCTTTTTGGAGTTACGGACCCCTTTTACAAATTTTGTGCGCCAGCGGCAGTGCTGGATTAAGGGTCTGCTGGCCTGTAGGCACATTTTATAAGTGGCCCGAAAATCAGGGTTGCCAACTAAAAAAATAGAATTATCAGTGTTGCCAAATCGTTGTCACAAAGATCGTTGTTGCAACTATAACATAGGGTACCGTGCAAAAACTTGGTCATATGCCTAACTAAATGACAACTTTGCGCGTTATTGCTATTGAAAAGACGTTAACTAGTTTTTGGAGGTCAATCAAACAGAGCTATTAAGATAAATACTTACTAGTTTAGAAAATAATTATTTTGAAAACATAACTAAATTTCTACTGATTTCAAAGTGGCCTGGATTTTTGACTGACCTGTAGGCACGTGCCTACTTTGCCTAATGGTTAATCCGGCACTGGCCAGCGGACCCCCCACATAATTTTCCGCAAGTCTATCCATGTCTTTTGTTTCTTGCATTATAGGTTATAATACTTTTGGGGGCGCATTTTAATCAACCTTCACAGTCCTCAAATCTTAATGAAGTTCTGTACTGTAGCAACAAAGAAATAAGTTTTCTAGTGCACAAAGGTTGAAACAAAGCACTATAAATTCCATGTTCATGTGTGTTGTGATGTCACAATGGAGATAACAATCACAAAAAAGTAATATTTTCTGACCCGAAGGTTTGATAAACAATGTATGCAAGATTGTAAAAACGATTCGAAATCTTACAAATGTTTTACAGTTGGCTCATGGTACTAAAACTGTTTGCCTCCACGGACCCCCTAAAACCATCTCACGGACCCCTCGGAGGGTCCGCGAACCCCAGGTTGGGAACCACTGTTTTAGGTGTAGTAATCGACGTAACTTCGAAATCGCAGTAATCAAACAATGTCATGAGAGAATTTCCCGGGTTTTCTGTCAAAAATTAGTTGCTCCTTCCCCCCCCCCAGCCTAAAATTGAACCGTATACAAAAAGTAACAAGCCGTCATGCTGTTTTGACCAACGGAAACTGGAAGAGGCAGTAATCAAACGATATAAGAGAATACAATCTCAAAAAAAAAATTTGCAAGGCTTTCTGTGAGAAATTGGTTGCCCAATAAGAATAGAAGGTTTGTGTCGAAAATTGAAAGACGGTTTTTGAGTTCCAGTTTAACTGCTTTTCAAATGGGGTCAAGACTAACGTTTGAATGGAATGGGTTAACACTTGGCTAAATTTGTTTTGTAATTTCCCGTTGGTATAATTGTTTTAGACCATAGTTTTTTGTTCAAATTAGGGCTTGAGTAGGATTGAGGCTCTAATGTTTGTTTACTGCGACGTTTGTTCTGTAGACAATTTTTATACACTGACTTCCAATTGGCCGTATCCAAGCAACGTGGTTACCAAAAGGATTGGTCTTTGTACAGTTCCCCCCCCCCACGTTCGTGTCGAAATTTAAAAGACGGTTTTGAGTGCAAGTTTAGCGCTTTTCAAGTCGGGTTTAGACTAAGGTTTGAATGGAACAGGTGTATTTTCGGCGCGCTTAACACTTGGTCACATTTGTATGGTAATTTACCGCAGTAATTGTAACTTGTATACATTAGTTTTTTCAAATTAGGGCTTGAGTAGGATTGAGACTCTAATGTTTGTTTACTGCGACGTTTGTTCAGAAACCCAATTTTTATACACTGACAACCAACCCCCCCCCCCCCCCTATCCAAGCAACGTGGTTACCAAAAGGATTGGTCTTTTATAGTTCACACAATTTTTAGCCAAATTGATTCTATATTGAATAGTTAGAATTGACATGAGAATAGGAAAGCCTAATTGAAGTGTGTCGTCCTAAATAATACTAAATAGCATTATAAGGGGACAGCAACAGGTCGAATTAGGGCTTCAACGCACGGTGTAAAACTGTAAAAGGTATTTTCTCTTTGTTGGAATAATGTAACTTATATAAAGCACCTACTAGACAGAAAGTGGTATTAAGTTGTTTCCGTTGAAAACATCGACACAATTCTGGTGGGCCGCGCCACACCCACATATTTAGGTACCCCCCCCCCTAATTGAAGTGTGTCGTCCTAAATAATACTAAATAGCATTATAAGGGGTCAGCAACAGGTCGAATTAGGACTTCAACGCACGGTGTAAAACTGTAAAAGTTATTTTCTCTATGTTGGAATAATGTAACTTATATAAAGCACCTACTAGACAGAAAGTGTAATTAAGTTGTTTCCGTTGTAAACATCGATGCAATTCTGGTGGGCCGCGCCACACCTACATATTTAGGTGTCCGTTGATATAATAGGTCAAAAGTACTAAATTTAAGTGAGGGTCGTATTCCAAACCATTAAAACACAGTAAATCTGATAAAAGAAACATTTTAACAACCAACAAATGTGTCTTAACGCTTGAATAGAGCTGGTAAAAGTCGACTTGTGGATGATTTATAATATGACGAAATTAAATTAGACAAGAAAAAATACGATACGTCAAACCAGGTTAATTAAATAATTTTTTCAAACAACTGATATTGTAACTACTGTTGTTGAATTTAATATAGGTTTGGTTTACTGGATACGCATAATGTTAGGAAAGTAGCATCTAAACAAATAATGTTCCTGATGAATACAAACAAGAAGTGAACAAATAAATTAGCTAAATTATTAATATATTGTTATCTTTTTGAAAAAAGCCCCCCCCCCCTGGATACGCATAATGTTAGGAAAGTAGCATCTAAACAAATAATGTTCATGATGAATAGAAACAAGAAGTGAACAAATAAATTAGCTAAATTATTAATATATTGTCATCTTTTTGAAAAAAAAAAAAAAACTTTCATTGGTTATTTTCTTGTAAACTTGTTGTTGAATGTTTAACGCTGCGTTGGCTTTCAGATATGTACAAAAAGATTGTGGGTTGCGGTTTGAACAGTTTTCAGCGAATTTTTGATACCCCCCCCCCCCCCCCCCCCCCCCCCCCCCCCCCCCCCCCCCCCCCCCCTATTTTCTTGTAAACTTGTTGTTGAATGTTTAACGCTGCGTGGACTTTTAGATATGTACAAAACGATTGTGGGTTGCGGTTTGAACAGTTTTCAGCGAATTTTTGATACCGTAGCCCCGGGGTCGGCAACCTTTTTTTGCACTGCCCCCCCCCCCCCACCGCGTCTATACCATGAAACGTAAAGAGGTAAACTGGCGGCGGGCAGCTTAAAGCACACCCCCCCCCCCGTTTTTGAAACTAAAATTTTATCGCGGACTGGTCTTAAAAAAAATTACAAATATTTGGCAATAAAAACGCTTAATTTAGTTCATTATCTCCGGGATATATGGGCCCCCCCCCCCCGTCAGGGAGAAATGTTAAAATGTACTTAAAAGTCAGGAATTTAGGAAATAATATAGATATACTATGAAACTGATGTACCAACGGAGACAATTTCTAGCCCCCCCCCCCAACAATACCTGTTTGTTACCAGTTGTCTAACAATACGCGTTAAATACAGAAATAAAAATTCGCGTCTCTCTCAAGAAAACACAGCGTTCGATGCTACGTGGGCGCGTGGGAAGTTTCATTTGCTTTAACTGTGTACCTAATAGCCCCCCCCCCAAAGTACTAAATTTAAGTGAGGGTCGTATTCCAAACCATTAAAACACACTAAGTCTAATAAAAGAAAAATTTTAACAACCAAATGAGATGACCCCCCCCCCTTTCGGCCAATCATTTATTTCCCAAAAGTTAATTTGTGACTAAAATTTACTTACGGTAACTTAGGTACACATGTGGTTGGAGTACAACAAACAAGAACACAGCAGCACCAGAGCAAGGTTTAAGGTTGCAGCTTTTCCTAATGTATAGTATAGTTTTGATTTGAAATGTGCATAAAATTGACATGTGAACCTTGGTGCGTATGCTAGCCCAAAACGCAAAACGCAAAAAAGACGAAGTGCATAGAACGTTTTAAATTCGACGTTGTTCTGTTATTTAGTGATGAAATTTACATTGTTCACAACTAGCAAACGCTAATTTCCAAACAGAGAAAAAGGAATCCTAGAACCGATTTTTCATGGAACTTTAGTTTTGTCGAAAAATGTATGTGGTTACATTTACTGATGCGGTACAAAGGCTGTCGAAAAAATGCCCCAAAATGTGACAAGGTACATAAAGTATTATAAAAACGTTTTCACAGAATATATTAGCATGCTAAATGTTTAAGTATGAATTTGCTGTGTTATTAGATGCGGTTGTTTACGAGTTCAAGAATTTCTGCCAGCAGCACCGTTAATGCGACGCAATCGAGTTGCTTGTCAAATAATAGACGCAATTTTTAATAGTTTCGATTTTGCGCCATGTGGGGTTAGAAATTAGATTTTTTTTACTTGTAGCATGCACCTTTTCCTACTACCGTCTTCTGTAACATATTCTAAGATACTACACTCTTCTGCNCTACCGTCTTCTGTAACATATTCTAAGATACTACACTCTTCTGCAGTGTATGCTGCATTAGTTGCTTGAGGTCAGTAGTTCCCAACCTTTTTGGAGTTACGGACCCCTTTTACAAATTTTGTGCGCCAGCCCCCCCCCCTTTAAGTATGAATTTGCTGTGTTATTAGATGCGGTTGTTTACGAGTTCAAGAATTTCTGCCAGCAGCACCGTTAATGCGACGCAATCGAGTTGCTTGTCAAATAATAGACGCAATTTTTAATAGTTTCGATTTTGCGCCATGTGGGGTTAGAAATTAGATTTTTTTTACTTGTAGCATGCACCTTTTCCTACTACCGTCTTCTGTAACATATTCTAAGATACTACACTCTTCTG
>QLIY01003552.1:0-11688 GCA_003260075.1 Phallusia mammillata | reverse complement strand
TTTGACATTGTGCCAAACATACACTTGTGCAAACATATTTCTTCGTTTTCATGGCTGATTGTCAGGTCACAAAATTCTTGCAATCCTCTTTGATCACTGCAAAGTGAAAGTCGATTGAGTTATAACGTGATGAGAAAAAACTGTAATGTTGATTTGTTGACAAAAAAAATATATTTATTTGAATTGAGACTAAACCATGTGCACATTACTTCAAAATTTTATCAGATTGGAATATAACCAGGGAGTCGAACCGGCAAATTATCCGGTCCGAACCAGTTTGCGGTTTTAAAACCGGTTCAAATTTTTAACTTATTTGTTTTAATTTAATTCTACCCATCATCTGTCTGTCTGGCTTTATAAAAATCCAAATAATTTTGCCCGTGCACTGTTATTTTTGACACGCCCTGTAAGTGTTATCTCGTGTATTCTTTAGAAGCTGTTTTAAAAAAATAACCAAGTATCAAACAGACTGCATTTTTTTACTGGTTCGGTTCCGATTCGCGTCCAACGCCAAACAAAACATAGGGTTCAATTCCGGTACGGGTTTTAAGAAAATCTTAATTAGCGGTTCTGGTTCGGTTCGGGTTTAATAAAATTGACCGCTCAAGCCGGTTCACGGGTTCGGGTTTAGTTCCGGTTCGACTCCCTAGATATAACGACATCAAACCACAAATGTTTAACTTTGTGACCTGCAAAGCAATTGAGTAAGGTTGAAAGCAATTGATTCTGGATCCACCTCAACCACATGCAGACACACACAAAAACCTTGATCTGTGTTCGTCCCCGGGATTGTCCTGGGTTCGAACCCCGTGAAAAAAACCCTTTGTACTACATTTTTAAGTTCGACAATGAGTACAGTTGAGTAAGTAGTCCTTTTTTCAAGATTTGAAGTTATTTATTTTAGAGGTAGTTTGTGTTCAAGATGACTACGTGCACGTAGGTGTTCCAATTCTCATTTAATTTAATGCAAAGCAATAATGGGACAAAACACCTTTTATTCCAAATGTGTCGGACAGGAATAAGCAACAACACGGTTTCAATTTTGAATGGTTCCAAAGAAAAAATAGCTTTGTGGCTGTAAAGTGAAATACCTCACTGAAATTCAGGCAACATCAAACGCAAAATAAACAATTACAAAAGCAATCTGAATTTCGAGAAACCTGACTGATGACAATTACAAAACTTGGTTGGATCTTTTTAAACACATAATGTTGTAAGCTGGTATACGTACTTGTAAGTTTGTTGATTTTATATGAGTTAAACGTGTAAAATAAAGTAGTTATGGTATCGTTGGGGTAAATGTTCCTAGTGACCAGTTATTATAAGCCTTTATAGATTTTAGAATTTTATAGAATTTTTACCCCAAATTATAACATGCGATAACTTGGCAGGTGCAGGGGTAGATTTTTAGCCAAGCTTATTACAGAAATGTCTTATAGCTCAAGCATAAAAAGACGAAAAAAGGTTTCAAGGTAATAAACAAAGTGTTTTAAAAATGGTATATACCTTCACAAGCTGGCTGCCCTTAGCGCTGCAGAATATGTTATTGTTAGTTGCGGTGTATTAGGCGTTTATTTTAATTTTTGGACAAACTATACAATATTGGGCATCACTGCTCTAGATTCATACCATTTTTGCTGGACCAAAACTGTATTTTTAGCAGTTGCTTTCAATTGTTTAATAGTACGTATTTTCTTGTTAAAACAATACACATGCTATGTTAACGCCTGAGTTTACGAACTGTTACGTAAACAATTGTTTACCCACTGATTTTTAGGATTCAAACCTTCGTTATAGCGAGTCAATACTCAGCTTTTGACTTGATCGAATTGCTTCAATAGTATGCCTGTGAAAGGTGAAAGGTATGGTATAATGCCTGTGAAATATGTTTGGTGTAAATCATGTGCAATCTAAATTGTGTTAGTTAAGTGTTAATAAAGCAGTAACATGCCTCGTACTTTGTCCGTATTCTAGCGAGCGAGAGGAAACGAATCAATTTTGTGATCTAACTATCAGACATGGGGATGAAGAACTTGTATTGCACGAATGCCTGTTCGGAACAATCTCTGAATATATTGACAAGTTGTTTTCCAAGGTAAAAAAGTGATTGTTTTTTTTTTCATTTTTTCATACACAGTTTATAAAATCACATTAAACCAACTAAAATCGCAAAAAGCAGTATATCTGCAATGTGTTTTTAATTTCGCACGCAGATATCTGTTGGGGATCATACTCTTACGTTGGATGGCAGCGAAAAATTTGATAACATAAAAGAATTTGTTGAAAACATTTATAACGGTAAATTAATTTCTGATGATGATTTGGATTTCGCAGAAATGTATGGACAAGGTTTGTTGTTGCCTAATTACATTATGCTATGATTTACTTCCTTTTTGTACAATTGTCAATATGTTTGCATGTAGAAATCACCGACGAATTGGACAAACACTCTAAGGAAGAATATATTTGTGAACCTCTAAACAGGTTCGAGTTAACATGCTGCGAGTTTTCAAAATTGAAAAAATATTGCCATATACAGTGATCGTTTGGGAGTGCGAAAATACTGTGACGTCACCATCTCAACAGGATTACGGAAGTTTCCTGTTCACAAATCGATCTTGGCTGTTCATTCCGAATACTTCTCAAAAATGTTTGCTGTTGAGGTAATTTGACATAATCATTTGTGACTAGGCTGCATAAAGGTTTGAGAAACCGTTTCATTTTACGAAACCAGATTTTTTAACGTCTTAAGTGCAAATTTTATAGATGAAGCAAAAATATGACGCAATTTGTCATGTGTCTGGAATTAGTGATGACGTCATGGTGTTGGTGTTGGATTTCATTTAAACCAAGCAGATGTGGGTAAAAGATGACCAGTTTCTGGACTTACTGGCTACAAGTGACTACCTCTGCATAAAAGGTCGTTTCATTGACGTTACAGTTTCTTTGTTTGCAGTAAAAATATTTGATCTTTAAAATCTGTCCCAAAATAATAATACATGATGTACATGAAAAGAGCTATAAAAGCACCTAATTTGTTACCACAGCAGTATTATCTTTCGAATGTTATGCTATTTTGTATTATTAGCAAGGAAACAAACTATTATATCATTGTGATTATTTTAGTTAATGAAAAACATATTTTTCTAACTGAAGAATTTCAAACAGAGGTTGTAAAGTGGGGTGTTGGATTAGTAACAAATCAAAACTGCATTCAAATGTGGATTACAGGACACCAGTTTAAAGCAGATTTATTAATAGAACAGGCAGGCAGTACAATTTTCCAAATCCTGTCTTCCACAAAACAATGTGGAAATTATCTGGTCGACAAATTACATTTTTAACGACTCGTTGATCTTTTGATAGTAATTATGACTATTTTGCACATTATCTGAAATGCTTAGTAAGTCAACTGACACTTTTCTTTTAAACTGATCAAAACAGGACAGCATATCGGAAGATCAGGTTTTGAAATACGCACTAACGTGGGTAAAACAAGACATTGATGGTAGAAAAGATATGTTTGAAGATTTCTTTGACAAAATTAAACCTGAATCTCTGACTCAATCTGGTTGGACCTGTTTGCTCAATGCGAAGGTAGTAAGAAAAAAGATTGTTATAACATGGTCATATACACTATTAAAGAAACTAATATTGTTTTTAAGTTGGTGCAAAACAATTCACATAAATCTTCTGATTTTCTTTCGTTAACGGTTTAAATGCACCTTATATATAAAAAACCTCAAAATTTCCTTCAACTTATCAGCAAATAATCACAAACAACACGGCAGCCGCAAGTGCAGCATTTTCCTACTTGAAAAAGTTTGTTCCTAATGCAGAAACAGGTAGATTTTTTAACATAAAATCAAAATTTGGAATTTACATATCGGCGCCTATATGCGTGCCTGGACCTCAGCGTCAAAGTGGGGGGGGGGGGGGGGGGGGGGGGGGGGGGGGGGGGGGGGGGGGGGGGGGGGGGGGGGGGGGGGGGGGGGCATGCTTCGAAAACCTTTATTCTCACCAAATAACTAGCTAAAACCGTTGCGTAATACAAAGAGTTTTTTCAAACTGCTCTATTTTTTGCAAATCTGGATGGTTGAAGTAAATTAAAACATTTCGAAAAACCATCATCTTTTAGGCGTACGTGTACAATATTGTTGCATTTGTTGCAGAACTTACTTTAGGCACTATGTACGTATTATCTTCGGAAAACTCTTCAGAATTTAAAATTTCTAAATGCGACATGTGGTCATTAAAGCCGCCCCAGAAGACTGTCGATGAAGAAACAGTTTTCGTGCCAAACTGGTCATGCTTAACGGTATTTATGCTAGATGGTCATTGATTATAAATCAACTGTCGTGGCAACGGAAAGAATGATATGCAAACCCGGATCTCAGATAAGGGGGTGACGACGCAACGCCTCCAGCCTGATTGTGACTCATTCCAGAACCTGGAGCATCACATGATGTTGAACAAACAACCAAGAAGAACATGAGACCTTAATTATTGTCCGGCAGTGGACCCAGACTACAGGCATTTCCTCTGCTGCAAATGCAAAAAATATATATAGTGACCAAGGCATGCTGTGAAGACCCAACCTTGTTTCTATTGCCACAACTGCAAACAGAAACAAAATGTCCGCTGTCAAGCACCGATGAGAATGATGCCTTGTTGCAATGTAATTTAAGCAGAATATATAATGAATGGCAACATGTTCGAATGCATTCGAAGCTAAATGTATGCTTTCACTGTTAACGCTCTGCCTAAAATTGCGACGAGCAAAGACTGTTCCAATCCCGCTTGCAGAAAGAAATTAGTCCACCGCAGTTGTGGGAAAAAACGCTGTTAATACGCTCTTAATGCGGATACACCAACCTGGGGACACGTATACAATAATACCTATGTTTGTACAATCAAAATTTCCAGCAAAAATTGTTAAATTGTTAATTGATGTTGCTTTTTTATGTTTACTTGGAACTGATGACCAAGAACTCTTACTTAATTGCATCCTTTTGTGTGCGCGATACATGATTTTTCACGGCAAATACGCGCAAAGTAAANGCGATATATAATTTTTCACGGCAAATACCCGCGAAGTAAACCAACTTTGTAAACATTTATTCATTTCTTTGAAACGCAAAAACATTCGAAATTCCTAACTGCAGTTAAAACGACCAAACGTCCTGATTTTGCACGTAAGCGGTCCGGCCTTTGATTGTTGCGTACTTGACTTGGCGTATTTCTTTCCTTGATTGTATCCTTTCTCAGGCCTCTCATCCGAAAAGTACTTGAGCTTTCGGATCGACACTAGGCACGAATATTCATAAGGCATTTAACTTTTCACTCACTTCGACCCCACTGACCTACCCTCAGGCATTATGACGTCACACTTGGGCGAAAACTCACAACTTATCCGAACCCAATTTTATAACAGTATGCATCATATAAAAATAACATACACATTTTTACTATTATGAATACATGAAATTGAAGTAATATACAACTTTCTAATATTATGAAGGGGGGGGGGGGGGGGGGGGGGGGGGGGGGGGGGGGGGGGGGGGGGGGGGGGGGGGGGGGGGGGGGGGGGGGGGGGGGGGGGGGGGGGTGTGAGCATACGCAGATCATCGGCGAGCGAGATGTGTTTAGCACAAGCGAATAAGTTTCGTACTATGACGTAGTTGATCATATGTAAAGGTCATTGGTATATGTGCAGGTATGACGTAGTTATGACGTGTGGTCATGAAAGTATACCAGACCCCGATATTGTGCATTTGTTGTGCTGTGCAGTCGATAGGCTACATTTCAATTATAAACTAAAAACTGTTGCAAGTATAACTATAACATGTACTTAAGATGTGTAGAATAAAGGTGATATTTTTCGGCGATGTTGTATATCTGTTACGCCAGCAATTTTTTTGTCATGTCTCTAAGGTAGTTTTTCACAGAATAAACGTTCTTGTGTGGTTGTACTTGCAGCCTTGAGCACGTACATGATTGTCCTTCTAGACCAGTGGTTCTCAAACTTTTTTGTTGCGACGCCCCTGGAAAAGTTTCTGGACTTGCGACGCACCAGCAAAAAAATGTTAATGGGAAAAATTATTATTAAAGTTAGTTTTATTGGTACAACAACAAAAAGCCAGCAAACGGATATATTGTGCGACGCCCTTGGAAAATTGAAACGACGCACCAGGGCGTCGCGACGCACAGTTTGAGAACTACTGTTCTAGACAATACAACTGTCCGTGTTTTGAAATCTGATCGGAATTTGAAGTCCTATCCTACTGTAATACCTGCGCAGTGCCAGGCGCGTTTCACTAATTACAAAGGAATGTTGTTCGCACAACGACACAATTTTCGCATAATGTTGTTCGCACAACGACCGAGTTCTTGCTGGTATTATTGGAAGTCCGAGTGCAATGAACATACTTTTCTGGAAGTCCTGTTATTTTAGGGTTATCATTTCTGAGTAGGCAAAATTACTGACAGTTTTGATAAATACCTTTGGCGAAACCAAACCCACGTTCTATTGCGTTTCATAGCATTTTGTTACTTTCTACCAATTCACCGACCAGAGTATGATCGAAAGTTGTTTACAAATGCAAAAAAAAACAAGCACTTGGTTTTCTGTTTTAGCTTGATAAGGCAATAACACTCTTTGTCCCTAGAACGGCAATATTGTGAGGACTACTGTAGCCTTTTTTATCGTAACGGTAAGGAATTTCTACACAACTGCTGTACGTTAAAGATCAAACAGTTTAGACCAGTGGTTCTCAAACTTTTTAATCCTGCGGCGCTTTAAAAAAACTAATCTTTTCTTCCACGGCACACTTCGCAGGTAAACATTACAAAACCGGTTCAAAGAATGTTAATTTTCAACTTTTTTGTGGTGGGTAGGATGACCAATAACAAAAATATGAGCTTTAAAACGTTATTATGCACACCAGTACTTCGTCATGAAGTACGATAACACCAGCAACTGTTTGCACTTAAAAATAGGAAATATTTCGCGGCACATAGTTTGAGAATCAATGGTTAAACAGGGACCTTTATTCAAGTATGTTTGTTGGTGGACGTTCATTGCAGTTCGTCTAGCAAAGTAAAGTCTGCTTTTGGGGGAATCACCCCTCTGTTCTTTCTTTGTCGTGAACGATTAAATATTTGTATGTGACGCTGATGACAACAGGTCTTTGAAGGGACAACAGTCGTATCATTTTGCAGCTGTGTAATAAAGCTCAACACGTCGTTTTGAAAACAAAGGGTTTGATACACATAAAACTGACAGTTTGCTGCAGGTTCTTGTGGGTGCATGAGGCCGACTTCAATCGGCAAATCGCCTCGTGTTATTAAAGCCGACAGGAAAACATAGCAATGACTTAATACGAATTTACACTGCTTGCTAATGTCAATAAAATAGTTTTTTCCAGTTGTAGGGTGCCAGGCCAAAACAGGCGACGAATGCTGGTTAGATTATTAAAACATTTGAACTTTGTCAGCTTCAGGCAATCAAAGACCGACTTTTAGGCATTTCATTTTTGATTGGGCATTCACGCCTCTCAAAGGAATACTGCATATTGTGTAGAAGTATGTTTGGATTCAAGATGGTACGTTTGTCATTCTGCACTGTTTGCTCACAAAATAAAAGGTTTATCCAGTGTCATTTTATTGTCGCTTAAGATGTCAATCAGAACTATAAGACATACTGTTAGTATCAAACGCCATAACTAGCTTCAAACACCATACCTATCGGTATTTAGCAATTGTGTCTGTTACAAGGTAGAGTGTGTTGACTTAAACCTGTTGTTTAAGACACAGCTGTTGTTGGTCGGAACCTGTGTGCAGATCTCTGTTCAGACATTGCATAGCCAACGTTTCAAACAAAAAACTGTCAAACGGCATACACAAGGTAAAGGTCGGTATAATAACAATTGGAGGTAAGGTCATGTTTCTTTGCTATATAAGTTATTTATATGTATATATTCTCTGAATTGATGCTCTGATGGTTGCGAGTTTTGGAGTAAAGTATTCCAAGTTGATCAAGGTATAAACGCTTGTATTGCACATTTGGGCGATTTTTAATCAACTTGTATTACTACCTCATAGAAAAAAAAGAAATAGGCTTTGGTAAACTCCGTATTCCAGACTTTACTCACAAATAATCCTGAACGGTATGGCCAAATAGAACTTACAAGATATACCTGTTACTCGTACAAACAACTTGTAATATGCAGAGATAATGATGCAAAGGTTACAACAAGTTGTTGCTAATACAGATCTACCCAGGTCGTCCTACCAAATAACCTTTCAATTGTTGAACACAGATACTCATCACTGTCACATACACTAACGCAGGTCCTGCAAATGTGAAAAAAAAAAACATCATTTTGATATTGTTGGCATATAAACACGATACAAAATGAAAGATTATTCTTGCTTAAATTAACATGGTTTATGTTGCATTAATTAAACCGATTTTTATTTGACATCAAATATTTGTACGTGACACATTCANACACAGATACTCATCACTGTCACATACACTAACGCAGGTCCTGCAAATGTGAAAAAAAAAAACATCATTTTGATATTGTTGGCATATAAACACGATACAAAATGAAAGATTATTCTTGCTTAAATTAACATGGTTTATGTTGCATTAATTAAACCGATTTTTATTTGACATCAAATATTTGTACGTGACACATTCAGCAATTAGCTTTTAAAGAAACATCGGGGTGTCTGTTTACAACTGATAGATAACCCAAACAAGCTGTGTTGCATTTACATTCTCCGGCATTTCGATTGATTTTAATTCATTTTCTTGCTTGACACGTGTAGAGTTAGTACGAAAACGTCAAAAAGGTCTTTGTCATGTGTGGAACTAAAAAGCGTTGAAAACTGCTTGCTTTAATACGTGTGTCACAAGCTTATGATGACAAAGTTACGCCACGAACGTCACAAGCTACCTAATAAAGAAATGTGTCATAAACATTACTAAAGTATTACCTCACTACTTATAGATTTAGTTTTATTGGGCGTAGTTTGCAGGTTGTAAGATACAGTTGAGTTGAGCAAAAATAGGTTTTTGTCTTCAATATAATGTCTTTTAAAGCGGTATTTAGCAAAGTGTGTATTTTTAAGGTTACAGTATATTTACAAAATGTGTGCGTAAATTTTGGCAGCATCGATTTAAACTACAGCTAGTCAAGCAAATGACAGCCTATTTATACTGGCAGGCGAAAAAATTGTTTACAGGCGGCAAAAAATTATCATAGATTTTGTAAAAGGGGGGGGGGGGGGGGGGGGGGGGGGGGGGGGGGGGGGGGGGGGGGGGGGGGGGGACTTATATCTTTTGGAATAGAGTCACCATGCATGTGATTGGCTGAATTGGTGTTGTAAAAAAAATGTTTTTAAAAAAAGTATTTTTAAGCACGTTATAAGGCTTGTACTTCCACAGACGTAAAAATAGCGTTAATAGACCGCTGTTGAAACACTGTGACTGTTTGTTTTGTTTTTTACTTTTCTTCACAACAATTTACAAAAGCACTATGAAAACGTACGGATTTGAAACAAACCTCCGTAAAATAAAATGGGAACTGCAAGACGGAAACGTGATCTATTTGTCCCACGATAACAGTTTTGAAAAAGGATTTCTATGGAAAATTACTGTCGACCCCAGTGCTGAACAAGCGACGGGTATTGTCAAAAAAATCAACGAGACCGAAAAATTACATGATTTTCGAGTCAAAGATGCTGAATCAGTAATAAAGGGGACATTTGCTGGCTGTAAAGGCACGATTTGTAAGGTCGATTCAAAGAAGAAATTTATAGAAAAGAAAGAAGTTACCAAAGTTGCTTTTACCCTGAGAAACGTTGACGGTTCCGTAATGGAGGATAAAAAGAAGTTGGTCATTGAAGAAATGTACGAAAACAGAAATCTTAAAATTCGTACCGGTGATGTTGAAAAACAGCAGTACGTGAAATGTGTACGTGGCCTTGTATCGGTGACAAAAGGTGATCCGTTGTCTTTATTGAAAGTTGCGATCTTTTTGGGTGAAACGTTTGGAAGGGAAAATATTAGATATGTCTCAGAATGCATTCATCTGAAAGCTTATAAACGTAGTGTATGGTACAAAAAACACCGATATACTTCCACTTCCATCAAACCACCTTCCCCGCAAGCTGGTAAATAGAACAAAATTATTATTGAGCTGTGCAGTACATTATTTCTTTCTATATGACGATAAATGTATAAATTTCTATGTTTACTAACCGTTCATGGATTTTTTTAAGAATTTTCATTTATTTACTAAAGCTTTTATGTTTAACACATTACTATATTTAACACGTAAGACAATATTTTGTCTCCATCACATGGGATGAAATCGGAAAAACAAAATTCTGCCGTGTTTCATTCAATTTTTTTAATCCAGTGTTGCGAAGACTATGTGTACATATATGCAATTAATGATGTGGCGTATGTATATTGACTGGCAGCAAAAAATAAAATAAAACGAGAGTCATTTATTAATCAAATGTATTGGGGGGGGGGATATCAAACCACCTTCTCCGCAAGCGGATAAATAGAACAAAAAATATTATTGAGCTGTGCAGTACATTATTTCTTTCTGTATGACGATAAATGTGTAAATTTCTATGTTTACTAACCGTTCATGGACTTTTTTAAGAATTTTTATTTATTTCCTAAAGCTTTTATGTTTTACACATTACTATATTTAACACATAAGACAATATTTTGTCTCCATCACATGGGATGAAATCGGAAAAAAATTCTACAGTGTTTCATTCAATTTTTTTTAATCCAGTGTTGCAAAGACTATGTGTACATATATGCAATTATTCATGTGGCGTATGTATATTGACAGCAAAAAATAAAATAAAACGAGAGTCATTTATTAATCAAATGTATTTGTTTTTGCAAAAAATGTCTTGATTTGGCTTAATTTCAGAACAGCATTTGTTAAAACGTAATACTTTAAAAAAAAAAATATAACATGTGTAGCGGTTGCGATATAATTTATGCAAATTTCGTAATAGTAGCTACGTAATTGGCTTGCATAGTTGCGATAAAATTTGTGCAAATTTCGAAATAGTAACTACGTAATTGGCTTGCTTTTAACTTGCTAGCTCAAAGCTCGCAAGGAAGTCAAATGGTGCAACGGTTTTATTGAACGGGATTGCAAAATCGTGTTTGAACTTTGAAATATTTCCTGTTGCAGTTAATTAGGATGTAGATGCGACTTTGTGATATGGTGGTTACGCAATTTAACTTTGNTTCTTTAAAATAAATCACACTTTGTTTTCCGTCAATAAAAATAAAATGTGGGGAATCAGAAACTTTCAACACAGCTTTATGTTTAAGTCAGTTTTGCATAATTGATACCTATATTGGAAGTCGGGGGGGGGGGTATATAAAGCTGCACTCGTTAATTTCGATCTCTTCTCGATCTAACTATCTTTTCTCTTTCTCTTGTAATAAACAAACGAACTGAAGTGCAAGGGGGGGGGGGGAACGGGATTGCAAAATCGTGTTTGAACTTTGAAATATTTCCTGTTGCAGTTAATTAGGATGTAGATGCGACTTTGTGATATGGTGGTTACGCAATTTAACTTTGTGCATTGTCCTGTGCTGTGATTGGACGATGCTTTATATGGTAATTGTGCAAG
>QLIY01003551.1:0-11690 GCA_003260075.1 Phallusia mammillata | reverse complement strand
TCTGTGAGCAGACAACAGTTTTCCACAAAGTACAAAGTTACAGTTGAGTGCATTTCAAGTTAATCGTAATGAAAACTTAACAATTTTTTTTTTGAATTACGTAAAAAAAATTGTGTGATTTTCTTGTGCAAAAACATTTTTTGTCTAAACATATAATAACTGTACCAAAGCATTAATTTTAGACACGTCACTTGGCACAAAAAAGGAGCCGCGGTCATGCGAGTCAATAAATTTGTGTCTCGTTTTGTTTTGTCAGTGTTGTTGTTGTACCAAAAAGTATTTTTGCAACGTTATGTACCGCTTTTGTACGAAGATTTTAGTTGTTTATTCCTTGCTTGTCTAAAAAATAATATACGTTGTCGAAATCGATGCGGCTAAGATAAATGAGAGGCAACTCCTTGGATTAACACTTAACTCGTTTAAACATTTTGGAGCCATAGTCCATCGTTCAAATAAAAATGAATCCATATGCTACCTATTTGAAGATTGTTGTCGTATGTGCGTCTGTTAAGAAGTAAACCGTTTAGGTCAAAAAGTCCCTCAGTCTTGACATTTTTTGTGGTATAACTTGAAATTACTGCAAAGAAACTCTTTGAAAAACATAAATAGTAGTTGCAGTAAAAATTTACGCCGCTTATTGTGTAATGTTGCCTCGTCTACATCTACAGCACATGTTTGATTTGTGTAACCAATACAAAACTGTTTCTTATACAGCAGATAATTCAGAAAATAATCTGTCAACAACATAACAAAATGGGTTTTTCCCTTTATTCACTAATTGAAGCCGCTCTTCTTTTTGGGGGGGGGGAAAGCCGCAGGCAGTCATGCGAGTGTCTCGTTTTGTTTTGTCAATGTTGTACAAAAAAGTATTTTTGCAACGTTATGTACCGTTTTTGTACAAAGATTTTAATTGTTTGTTCCTTGCTTGTCAAAAAAAAAAACATACGTTGTCGATGCGGCTGAGATAGATGAGAGGCAATCTCTTGGATTAACATTTTACTCGTTTAAACATTTTGCCTCTGAGCCATAGCCTATAGGGTACAAATTGAAAAGAATCCAGATTAAACATATTTGAAGATTGTGAGCGTATGTGCATCTGTTAAGAAGTAACCCTTTAGGTCAAAAAGTCCCTCAATCGTACATTTTTTGTTGTAACTTAAAAATACTTTTAAGAATTTTGTAACAACAAATGTTAGTTGCAGTAAAATAGTGTATTGTTGCCTTGTCTACATCTACAGCACAAGTTTGACTTGTGTAACCAATATAAAACTATTTCTTATACAGAAGGTAATCTTTGAACAACAAGACAAAAAATGGGTTTTTCCCTTTATTCACTAATTGAAGCCGCTCTTCTTTTTGTCAATGCTGAAGCAATCCTCCATGAAGAACGATTTTTATCAAAAATTGGATGGGGTGCAGAGCACGGTACAGGTGGATTTGGAGAAGACCCTGGAGTAAAGACCCAACTAATTAACTTCATTCGCTCAGTCAGAACTGTTATGAGGGTTCCACTTATATTTATGAACTGCGTGACAATATTTTGCTTGCTCCTGTTCGGATGATTCTCATCTTTACTGTTGTTTCAAATTTTACGTTTAGTTGATGTTTCAAGAGTTTTATTGATATTCCACTTCCAGAAAGTCTAAAAAACAGAAAACCTCTGGTTGAAAACAGTGATTTTCTCAATCAAGTAGCAGTCATTTTGCAGAGTAATAATTACCTATTACCAAATGCAGAAGATCATAGCAATATAAATGACCAGGAAAGAAACATAGGAGGGATTGACCAACCAATCGACGAAACAGCACAGGTACAACCTAAGATTGTGAACAACTACACCATCAACGTTGCATCTTCAGCTAACATCCAGGCATTAAGTAGTCTAAAGTGGGCCAAGATTCTAGTGATATTAAACACTAAAAAAATTGTTGTGTTAAGTTAAAAGTCATTGTAACTTTTGTAACTAACTAACAAAACATTTGACCTGTTTTGTAGACCATGTGTGCAAGCAGCAAAGCTTTGATGTTTTTAGTTACTTAAATCACACAAATTTTGTGTGCTTTAGGGCTTTATAAGTGAACCAGGGTCAAAACTCACAGTGCATAACTTCATAAATCTATCAACAAAAGTTGTAGTCATCAACTTCTACTTAAACTTTATTTTTGACAAAAAGACTTTTTACTTCATACTCAATGTTTTTTTAGCTAACATAAGAAAAACTATTTTTCAGCTTTTAAGAACGCAGTCAGACACAACTAGTGCCAATGAACCAACTATATCACATACAAGCATGTCACCAGCTTTTGTCGGGTATGCTAAGTTGTGCAAACAATTGACACTGTATTATCATTTCCTGACATGTGTTTTTCTAATTCATTATCATGTAGCATAGCTATGCAGAGGAAATACAGACTATGCCTAATTTGATACAGTTTTTTTATGCCATAAAATGACAATTAAACTTTTATAAATCATAGTATGCCAGGCCAATTGAAAGTGTTATACCAAATCAAGCCGATCTTTCAAACATTTCTCTATGGCAAGGCACAGACTAGAAAAATCTAACCTGTGGTGGGATCAAAACCCACAACAGAAGTATTTTCTGGACTCATGCTCTGCCAACGAAGCTACACAGGCTCAGGGGTAAATCCGCTGATCACAAGCACCTTTGCTTTCAGGGCTGATCCCAGTATGGATGTATTCATCTTAGTTAAACTTTTATTTCAAGTTTGTCAAAAAAGTTTTACCAATAATAAAAATAGATGTTGGTTAAATAACTAACAACAAGTATATGTTGATGACAAAACGATATACTTTGTAGACTAGCTCGCTGTTCAAGCCAAAATGAAGCACCAGAATCTGACACCACAGCACAAGCTGAATCGCCATTTAAAGTAAGTTTTCCCAACAAATTGCTATTTTATTTGTGTTTCCTACTGATATACTGTTTTAATTCTTTGGTGGACTTTGCCCATATAAGGGAAAAGGTAATACAAGTTGCAAATAAAGTTAAATTGGGATAAACAGGTAATCATTTTTAAAATTTCACAATAATGGATAAAGCACAATAATATGTTGTTATCTGATTAACAGACCCAAAAATATTTGGATTTTGGAAAGAAAAAAAACTTAAGCAAAAAAACCCCTTGGTTAAACTGTTGAACGTTATCCAGATACTTTAACCCTAGTCATTGCATTTGATATCAACTAACATAAAATAAATTGTTGGGGGGGGGGGTAAATTTCACAATAATGGATAAAACACAATAATATGTTGTTATCCGGTTAACAGACCCAAAAATATTTGGCTTTTGGAAAGCAAAAAACTTAAGCAAAAAAACTCCTTGGTTAAACTGTTGAATGTTATCCAGATACTTCAACCCTAGTCATTGCATTTGATATCAAATAACATAAAATAAATTGTTGTCAACAGGATGAAGAGATTGATTTGTGCTGATTTTCGAACTTACAGATCAAGCATATCTTGATCATTTCGCTGCACAAGGAGCTTTTCATATACCTGTAGACTATCTATCATGTATATACTTACTCATCATGTTGTAAATACTCTTTATGATCTAAGTTATTGTTTTCTAGGTAAAAAATGCACTGTATTGTACATTATATAATAATAATAATATTTGCCTATGCAACTACATGATTTACAAGAACAATTAAAACATTGACCAAAGTTTGCTTATCTTAAAATGCCTCCACATCTACTGTTTTGATTGCATCTCATAAAACCAAATGATAGCTTAAATTTGTCCCTGTATTGAAAATGTCAGCAGGTCAAGCATTCCACTTTAGACATGCCTGTTTGTTTGTATTTGTTCCGCTTTGTAGATTTACTTTAGTATTTGTTTCCGCTTGTAGATTTAAAAATTTTTGCTAGCACATTTGATTCTTGTAATAAAACAACTCAATCATTTGTGCTTATCAACATATGACAGAAATGCAATATTTTTTGGACATTTTGATAACTCTTTTTCAGGTAATTGACTGTATTAATACAGTTTTAATTAATGGTAAGTTTTTTTTTTCATTAATTAATGGTAAGTAATGAACAGTCGGTTTGTTGTTTTATCCACTTTAGGAAAGGACTTTAGGTTTGCAGAAAAGCAGAAAGGTCTAGGTGGGATTAGATCCCACAACCTTTTTTGTAACAGCTCAATTTCATGTGCTTAAATGGTTAACAATATGAAGGTCTGATATGTAACTTCAGTATTTATCACCAAAACCAAATTATTAATGTACCACAAAGTTTTGTGCATCTGCAAGTATAACTATTTGTTTGTACATTTTCAGATTGGAGGTGAGGCAATAATACACAATCACACAAGCAATGATGGATAACCATTCAACAAAAATGAAAAAAACTTTGTAAAATTCAAGCGTTTTTTGTGTACTTTTATTTGATATTTGATAGAAAATAATCTATTAAATTACTCAAATAGATCATGATTTTATACTTAATTCTTCTAAAAAGAGATAGTTTTAGTAATAAAGCTTCACCACATAAAATGTATGACAACAAGGTATAACAGTTTGTGTGGTTGTTTTATTGGTTGTATTGTCATCTGTATGTGTTTTATAGAATCATGTTTCTTGTATGTATCTTCAGTATGCACTTTTTGCAAATGTTATATTAATATGATGTAAACAGGAATTCATGTAGCCATTTAATAGCACTGAGCATTTGTATTTTTCGTGCCCCCAAAATCAACGTATAAACGGTACAGTGGTAGCTTGCAAAAAATATACTTTTGTTTCGCTTCTTAGAAAAATACACCTAGATTTTTAAACTTAGATATGTGCCTTCACTATAAAAAATTCCCTTCATTGAACATCAGTAATAGTAATAAAGAGCCAGTTTGTTTAAATCAATAGGTTGTTTACCAGACACAAAATAGACAATATATGTGTAAAACATGACGTTTTGAAAGCAATACTGTCAAAAAATATACTGGCTTGTTTGTTTCTGGTTAAATTGTAAATTGTGTACATTAGGTTGTTTCAATTTGAAACAAAATCAGACAAATAATGAATTATGTGCAGCATAGACGAGAGACGTAGATCGTTTGTACATATAAATGACTGCAAAGTACGTGGAATATTATCCGCATCAGAATTCGTATAAAAAACACATCACAAACGTGGAAGTGAGGTTGTTCCTGACAAAAGCAAGCAGCCATCTGACAGATATACGGTTTGAGAATCATTTGTGCGTTGCTGTTTATAATAGTCCCTAAGTGACTGTTGCAAAAATATTAATTAGGTTTTAATTTAATCACCTGCGTAACTTGTAGATTAAAATTGTCATTGCAATATTACCGCCTAAATTGCTTGTTTTAATGTGTTGGGGAGGTATGTATATTCGGTGTAAAGGTTAACTAATTGCATCGAACATTTGCCTGAAGTTAGTAGTTTCAGACTGGTTCTTATAAATGTTATTGCTTAAAGTTTGCTTCTTCGTTTTTTAATTGTAGACGTACATTGTACAACAGCTTTTGCTGTTTCTGCCTTTAAATGTTTAGCAATTTAGTAACGGTTAATTTTTAATGCTATCAAGTACGTCACTAATTTTACATTAGCCTACGTCCAACTCGTTTATTTGCTCCAAAAAAAGTGAAACGCAAGAACAGCGAAATTATTCAAAAAAGTTTGGATATTAGTCAGTATAAATCAGTGCCAAATCAAGTGTGAGAAAATTCATAGAGCAGCAAATAGATTTGGCGCAAAAATGTAGTGGTCATTGCTTAAAACAGAACTACATATTACACCAAACATCGCCCGACTGGGTTGATACCAGTGGTTGTTATTACAAGTTTAGGAAAGGAAAATTACCTTCCAATTGCTCCAAAACCGGGTATTTCAGTTCTCAACCAAAGGGTTTGGATACCACTGGTTAAAAAACAGACGTCTATATGTTTGTGTATAACGTTACGTAGCAGAAGGCGCATATCAACGCTTTATTGTGTGGCAATAAATAGAACCGCACAAACATTAGCAAACAATTAAGTAAGGTGTTGCACTGTAAGAGCATTTTACCCTTTGAATTGGAAGATTCTTTCATTCCTGAAATCATAGAACTCTGTTCTGTCGGTGATGCAATGCCAGAATTGTCCCCTTTGTACCTGTTTATCAAAATCTACAGAAAGGCATTCCAAAATTTATTTATTCCAAATTAACGTGACGGTAGTTTTTTTTAGTGTTTGCTGTTGTTTAAGTGGAACAAACGATCTACATAACAGTCCCGAGGTTAGTTAAAAAAAAACAACGGCCAGGCGGCCGGAACACAGGGTCAACATGTTTACTGCGGTATCTCCCACTTCGTTGCAGATAATCAACAATAGGTTTACGATTAAGTGAAGGAAATGACGTGTGAAACGTCACTGGTGAAGTTAGATGCATAATTATCAAACAAAGAAGTTCTTTGTCTTTTGAATTGTGTAAAGTGAGTGTAGTTTCGAAAGGAATAGAAAACGATTTTTTTAATATTAGGTAACTCGCAATGACTCTGGTGAGATGAAAATTATAATAATAGGTGCGGAAGTTGTTGGTGGCTACTACCTATGGAGAACAAGTTATTTTAAAAAGTTAATGATCGAGATCTGCGCCACGGTTAGGGACGACACAGGTGCTTATATGTTACGTCCATCGCTCGCGGGGGTTCTATAGTTTTGACGGTTTTTGCCGAATCATTAAGTTGCACAAAACGTGGAAGATATCTGCGAGACTGGAAACAAGAAAGTTAATGCTCGGGTCAGAGCATATTGTAAAACTTATAGAAACAACATTGGCCAGTTTGAATCCATTAAAATACTGTCATGGACATTCAGATTCTAAAAGGTGCTTTGGTTGTAAAAAAGGTAGTTGCGGAAAAGAACTTGCTACAGACTATTTCCATGGGTCTTAAGCCAGTAAGCTGCAAATGAGTTGTTTTGAACCCAATAGTTATAATTCCTGAAAAAGATCATCATAAGAAATAAGTTTTGATGAGCCACTGTCAACTTGTGGATAAAAGCCTCCAACCCCGCAACTTTTCATATTGCATTAAATGCTGTCAATAACTGTAAAACAGCGATTGCATCATAATCCAGATTGCGCGAAAGACGAACGTATGTGCTGAAAACAAATTTATGTTGCCAGAACCGTTCTCCAACCACCTTACACACGACGATATTTTTAGGTCAACGTAATTTCCACAGCATTTAAAAAAGCTACAAACAAGCCAAAACCGTTCATAAACATATTGCTACAATGACGTAACAAGCGTTATTGTAAAGGATACTGTCGCGCCATAGACGGGCTAGGTTTAGAAACGAAAAATACATGTCACAAACAATGGGGCGTATACGCTTCGTAACGCGGTGATAACCACCCTGACCTGGAAGGTGAGCTTAAAGAGTATTTAGTTTTGTAGGTATCGAACAGGGTGCACAAACTGCGGCCGTGACCATGTATATTAAAATGTACTGTACTGGCGGCCGTGACGACTAAAACTATTTTGCTAAATATTTTGATTTTAAAACTGCTTAAAACAGATTTCGTTGGGGTGTAAAAAAATTATCAGCCTAGTAATCATATGCGCCAGACTTTTTGTACGCCAATTGTGCGCAAACAATGCGAAAAAACAGGTTCCGCAATCGTCATAATACAGATTAGTGAGCTCTGTTCAGCCGAAGCTAAACTAAGTACCAAGTTAGAAATTATTAATCAGGGCTTTTAGGCGGCTCTAGATGGTATATGTATGACATAAACCTATTTCTTTACACCAGTAATTTTAAAACAAAAAATAGAAAGGTGGCTTTCTAATATACTTCCATTTTATATATTCTATATCCTATTTACCAAATTTAATATACCAATTATTTAATCTATACACATATGATTGTTTTTGTAAACAAAAACGAACGGGTCCCCACACGCGTGTTTGTGCGGATTTACAGTAAACAAACGTTCGGTTATTTTTAGACTCTTAAGGACAAATTATTAGAAAGCATTAACCCAACTTTAAAGTTTTGTCTGTATTCTTTTTGCATCATTATTTCGTTATTATTACAAAAACAGTAAATAAAAACTGAAAATGCGCTTGATAACTTAATAAAGCGACATTGCTGCGAAAAAACAGCAGATCACTGAAACAATTGTCTCATAAAACGTCTGTCCGACGTCAAGCTGAGCTCTCCCGCTCTGCACTAAATGCCTTAATCGAAAACCATGAACCACTGGGTCATTCGGGGCATGACCTAAAAGCGGTCTGTTACGTCACAGACAAGAAAAAAAGAATTGTAATTGTGCGCGAACAATTGCTTTTTTGTTACTTGTCACGCAATAAAGGCGATAGTTTAGCAATGGAGACAGTNCACATTACAAACCAGCTTTAGACAGAAACATATATTTCGCTGATGTACTTTAGTCTGCACAGCCGTTTCAAATTTTTTACGTTTTGGGGGCCTAAAGGTGAACCGCTGGGTTATTTGGGGGTCAAACTTCAGGAGAATCAAATTTGGATTAATAACTTACATCTGTCCAAATTTGAAGCACTCTTTCTTGACCAAACACGTATAACAAGCCAGCGTTAGACAGAAAAGAATACGGACAAAAACAATATGCGTCCCTTCATGGAAAGAGACCCATAATTGCAACATCACCTATTATTTGTATCCGTTTTAATAATCCGTTTTCAAAAAAGTAAACCCGACTCGATAATTACAGTCAAATGCAATTTACTAAAACCACCTTTTAGCCAAATGCTATAGCAATATTATAATATTGGCGAAANGCCAGCGTTAGACAGAAAAGAATACGGACAAAAACAATATGCGTCCCTTCATGGAAAGAGACCCATAATTGCAACATCACCTATTATTTGTATCCGTTTTAATAATCCGTTTTCAAAAAAGTAAACCCGACTCGATAATTACAGTCAAATGCAATTTACTAAAACCACCTTTTAGCCAAATGCTATAGCAATATTATAATATTGGCGAAATACGCTAAGTTTAATACAATGTTTGAAAACTTTCCGGCCACATTATTTTTCTTAAATTTTCACCCGACTCGATAATTAGCCTACAGCAAAATACAATTTACAAAAAAAAACAATAACACCCTTTTTAAGCCATATCTCATCATCGTTTGACCAAAAGCATGTGAAAAACGAAAAAAATGGGATGCAGCTTTATCACAAAAGCCCTTTTGTAATCAGTATGTTTTACTTATTTATTATTCATTTGAAATAAGCTATGTTTTTAACTGTGACCACAACACTCTCTTAACTCTATGTGACCTGTTTAAAGGAGTGATGTACCGAATCGGCTAAATTTCGATTCGGCCGAAACCGAATATNCGAATATTCGGTTTCGGCCGAATCGAAATTTCGCCGATTCGGTACATCACTAGTAAAGACATAATTAAGCTGTTGGCCGTCCCGTCCAAACCGCCTTGCGACTCCTAGTTTGGAATAGGATGCGTCGGTGGTTTGTATGTCACGCGGCCCTTGCGCATGATTATTAAAGGCCCGTTGCGAAAAAAAACTGTGTTCCCCGATTTAGGCGAACAAAATTGATATGGTTTTGCAGCAGTTGTTAGCGCGCCTGAATTTTAAACCGGACCCAATCCGTAGCAAATCAGTACGCATTCCTGTTAAGAAAGTAAATTACAAAGCAAATGTAGCAAAGTTAAAAAAAAACTTATTAGAATAAAACCTTATTCGGATTCGGCCCTTTTTCAAAATGCTAGAAACCAAAACTAAACTAGTTTGAAAGCGCACTACAGGCTAAAGGGTTAGATCGGTACTAAAGTCTGCTTCAAACTCCGTAAAGCCCCAAAACAAAATTCGATTACACGGCATTTTTCCATAGCCTACGTTCTGTTTAACTCTACCTATAAAATCCATAAAAATTACGTTTTCACAGAATACCGTTCCTGTCAGTTAATGGATTTGATCTTTTTTAGCTAGCACATGTGGTGGGTTGGTTTAACATTTGAATGAGTATTATGCAATGTGCAGCCATCTTGCTGTTCTCTTGATTAAGCAATCTAAAATTCGTTCAAATTTTAACCAACCCCATCTGCCCATCTTGTGAGCATTTTGTGTCCAATATATCAGTTACTTTTACCCAGATTTAGCATTTAATTTTTCATCATTCACTACCAATCTATCAAGCCCATAAAAATGCTCATAAAAACAAGTAGCTTATAAGCTACCGCTGTTTTCTAACCCTGAATAAAAGCGTGTCATACTATATTCAACCAAAAGTAAGGACAACAAACAAGCAAAACAAAATCAACAACATCTTACGGAGTTCTGTAAGTAAAACGGCAGAAAACCTTAGACTTGCGTGCAATTGAAAATAGGTAAAAATGTATTCAAGTTTCTTTGCTTAAAAATATACTGCGATAGATTTGGGGAATTAGAAGGCCCCCCCCCCCCCCCCCCCCCCCCCCCCCCCCCCCCCCCCCCCCCCCCCCCCCCCCCCCCCCCCCCCCCCTGGTGGGATTCAGCCGGTTCGCACCGGTTCCATAGAAGGGGGAGTAGTCGGCTAAGCATCGCAAAATTTCAACTTGAAGGTCGCATATTTTGTATAGGCTGAGGTCATGGGCGCCGGCACGTTGTGGCAATAGGGAGCACTTGGAATTTCAATGTGGCCTACCTCAACGCGAACATATATTCTGGAGAAAAACCTGATGATTGAAAAAGTATTATGTCTTAAAAGTGAAGGAGTAAAACCGTTGTTTCCCTAACCTCTGCCGTTGTACAACGTAGGAATTTTTCACATCGCAAAATTACTTCAGGTTTTCGGGAACGCAATTCTAGTGAATATAATTTACGTTCTACGGACATAATTATTTTCATCAATGTAAATTTTCTGTCGGTGCACATGGCTGGGGTCTCTTGACAGAAATTCTTAGTCCGTTTGTTTTCAACTCCGTTTTGTCTCGCAGGCATAATTTTAGTGTTACAATGTCTGTCTTATTCCGACCAGATCGGTTACCAATTAATGCAGCTGTATATGAACTTGAACTTTATGGAAAATCGGCAACTGCTGCTATAATAGGAAGAGCAATTGTTAGTGGCTACTGCCTATGGAACATAAGTTATTCCAAGGAGTTAATGATGGAGATCTGCGACTCGGTTAGGGATGCCACAGGTGTTTATGTTTCATCCATTACTCGCGGGGATTCCATAGTTTTAACCGTTTTTGCTGAATCACTACGAATCGCACAACACGTTGAAAAAGCTTGTGAGGCGGGATTCTTGTTGGAAAAAATTAATGATCGTGTCAGAGCATATTCTCGAACTTACAGAAATCACGTTGGTCAGTTTAAAACCATTAAAATTCTGTCACGGACGGACGTTTCGGTTTCAGAAGACAGTCCAATTATACGAGAAGAAATGGAAAAGAACTTGCTAGACACTATTTCCATGGGTCTTAAGCCGGTAAGCTACAAATGTATCGTTTTTATCCCCTAAATCCTTAGACACAAACCAATGTAACAAGCAATTCAGTTTGCAACACCTATACTTCATGAACTGTGGAATGTCATTTTAGGTCAACGTAGTTTCCAACTAAGCATTAGGTACCGAAAAACAACATATTTTTACGCTTCTGACATTTGCAACCATCGTTTAAGATGGCTCATAGCGGTTATTTAAAGACAATTCCGGTTTATCGTAGAAT
>QLIY01003549.1:0-11703 GCA_003260075.1 Phallusia mammillata | reverse complement strand
GCTCGCGAGAAATCCTGTGTGGATCTAGCCTTAGTGACGGAAAGGAAACAATTCTTCGAACGGAAGCAACTGATTTCATTGCGGGGATTCCCCGAGCCGACATTTTGGGTTTTCCCCCCCCCCCGCAACAACTACCGACAATAATTCTTGTGTGTTGCAACTTTCTTTTTTTCAATTTCAATTTCAATTCCCCCCCCCCATAAACTAGCTCTATGAGACCTACGCGATCCTGGCAACCAGCAAAAAAGGGCTCCAGCAACCACGCAAGGCCGACCATGCGATGAATAGAACGAGCGCTGCCAATACCTGTAGTTGTTTGTACAGGAAAAGTGCTAAAGTAAAATATTACGCAAAATATGATGATTTATGTATGTGTAATGTTTTATTTGACGTTATATTTACAAGCAATGTTTCATACCGGAACGGAACAAATAAATAATTTTTGGCTCGAATACCGGAACGAAATGCCAAAATATAAAATATATTTTTACTCCGGTATTTCGTTCTGGCCCTATTTTTCATGCAACAATTGCTGAAAAATTCGCGCCGTTATGATATAGTTTGAAGCTCCTACAATTTGCATCAGTTTGACAAATGTTATGTGACGCAACAACTACCGACAATAATTCTTGTGTGTTGCAACTTTCTTTTTTCGATTAATAGTTGCAAAGACCACAAAGAAACGTTGTCTTGTTAAGACCGAAATACCGAAAAATACCATTATCAATTTATTTCGGTCAGACCGGAACTAAATGAAAATATAGGTCCAGAACGAATCAACGAAATACAAAATTTGCTCAGAACGAATAACCTTATTTGATTTCGTTCCGTTCCGGTATGAAACACTGTTTACAAGTATGATGTGTTATTTAGAAGTCAGAACAACAATTTTTACAGTCCTCGAAGTTTGTATAAATGCACTGATGACATAATTTGCCAAAACTGCTGCAACGGGTACTAGACACGTTTTGCTGTAGAATCACAACCGTCTGCACTACTTGGCAGGGTGCACAACCTGTTGCATAACAATGGAATGACAATTTTCTTTGGTAATCTATTCTTAATGCACAAACACCCGTTATAAAAGTTAAAAGTTTTTCTGTACATCTCGATAAGTTTACATTACAAAAGCTGTTTCTGCAAAACAAAAATGTCGGCTCAGGCGCGGTAGATATTTTTTGCTTTACATTATACTACTCTACAACAGATTTTAAAGTGTAGAAGTGTTTTTAGGTTTAAGCCAAGATCTTATCTTAAGCTGCAGACAGTGCACACGGTTTTAAACTTTGAGATGTCATCAATGCAGCTGGTGACAAACGTATTCACTGGTATCTAACTATCTAACGACACTCCATGTATACCAAGCTATGTAGAGCAACAGTGTAGAAAAATCACGCTTTACGTGAATGTCGTACAAGAACGCTGCGTAAACAATTGCAACTTTAGCAACCTGAATGAACCCAACTACACGTACAGTACAACTATTACTAAGCGAAATGACATTTTAAGTCATTGCAGTTAAGTTCGCATTCGTTATAGCAATNTTTTAGGTCATTGCAGTTTAGGTCAAGTTCACAGCGGTTAGCAGTCATTACGGTAATTCACAACATTGAGTCATTAAACACATATATACAAAGTGACTCACCAATAATCGTCAACACGACAATAAACGGCTTTTCTACAACAACCGACGCAGCACCGTGCTCCACGGAAGTCAGCAACAAAAACAACTAAATCACGTTACGTAAAAACACAAAACTGGCAGTCGATTGTTACGTCACACAACGTACTAGGTTACAACACAAGTTGTACGGAGGAAAAGCGGGAATCAATACAATTCAGCAATTACTGGCAAATAAGATATAACAACTTATAAAATCTAAAAAATACTTTTTAAAAAAAGGAGTAGTATATATATTTATTTGCTAGATTCATTTATATTTTTAAATAGGTCACTACATGTACATAGAAACCAGTTCTGGACAGCAACATGACAAAGCAAGACTGGTTTCACCAATGTTGCTACCAACCAATGGTAAAAACATGACACTATTTTTTATATCCTTATCTTCTTTCTTGTGGACCAACAATGCATTGGTTTGTTATGTAGTCATTTAATTTAACACAAAATAAAACAAACATTTTATAAATTAACAGAAGTTGTTTCTCAGCGCACAAGTATTAAACAAGGCTTGTAAGTTTAACATAATATTTTGCAGGTATAGTTAACTTTGTATCATTTCCAGCTTCTAGTTCTTGTTAATTTAATATAATTGAAGTTTTTGTATTGTTAACAATTAGCTTGCTTAGACAGATTGTAAACGTTGAACAGACTAAAATATAATATTCCTAAACTGACATAGCTCCACAAAGTATTTTCACGGAGATTGTTGGGTAATCTACCGATGTTTTATCGCTGGTTTGCTGTTTCAAACACTAAAGGTGCTTTTGGGTAATGCAGTAAACCTTGGCCAACCCTGCCGCTTTTGGACTTAAACAATTGTCCGGATTAGGCGAAGAATCTGGACTAACCCATGCCGACTGATTAAAGCCTTACCACATTACAAATTATTTGTACTTTAAGTTTTGTCCGAAAGGTGAAGATCCGAAGTAACGAAATCCGGTTTAACCCAGATTTATTGTATATACTCCACACAGTTAAACTTGCCAAGAAGCATGAATAAAATTCAATATGTGTTTTTAAAACTTGTTATTTATTTATGCTGATATTTTTACAGGACTTTTTACAACTTGTACGAAATATGTTGATATTTTTTTCAGGTCAATGTCTTCAGTTTTACTACCATATGCATGTAAGTATCAGAAGGACAACGTACAAAGATTATTATTAACTTGTTCCCAAATAACATTCGATACATTTTACGAAAATAACTTGCAAATTCATACCTTGACAAATTAACAATGTCTGCAAAGTACAAGTGCATAATAGAAAAACATGAAATATACTGAACACCCAATGGGTGCAACGCAAATCTTCTATTTATAAATAAAAATAACGACACAGATTTTTTTACATAGGGCAGCGACATTGGGACCTTGGAAGTGTATTTAAAAAGACCAACTCTTCACAACGCCTTAGTATGGAGACTGAGTGGCAATCGAGGTACGGAAATAAATTGGATCAGTAGACAAGAGAAACAAATGTATAGAATTTTGTAAGGTCGGAAAATGCTCGTTTAGTACTGCTCTGTTGTCATGATTACCAGCGTAACACTTAACAACTGCTTTTCGGTTTACAACCAATAGTAGGTGTAAAAAGGGGGGGGGGGGGGGGGGGGGGGGGGGAATTTACACACATTAAGGTTTGTGTTGCTTTCAACAAGCAAGGCCATACGTTTCAATAAATCATTATTTACAAAGTGTTAGTCAAGGTATAGTTAACTGCATCACACCTAGCAACACCTCTTTGCAGTTGGACAAATCTGGTGTATAAAATAAAACTAGGCTATATTATTTTCAAATGTAATACACTTTTTTAACTAACCAATGTTACCAGGAAACGCTTGGTCGTTAGGAAGCGCCACCATTACTTCGACGGAGCCCTTCCAGGTTGTGTTCGAGGGAACAAGGGGCTCAGATTACCACGGTGACATAGCGATTGATGACGTATCTATCAAACTTTTTAGCTGTTGAATTTAACTGTTTTTTGAAGACATACACATAAGTTTTTGAATTTTATGCTTGAGGACACATAATAACGGGGGGGGGGGGGGGGGGGGGGGGGGGGGGGGGGGGGGGGGGGGGGGGGGGGGGGGGGGGGGGGGGGGGGGGGGGGGGGGGGGGGGGGGGGGGGGGGGGTTAAAACACTGTTAGTCAAATGACCATAGAACTAAATATGTTTTTGTTTTATGAAACACAAATTACAATTAAGCCTTTTTCGTGAAAAAAAATTGTCATAAACAATGCTCTGTCCAAAGCTGATATTCCGCTTTATATTGCATATATCACTTCTTCTAATGTTTTTCAACCTAATTTCAACAATGTGTGGTAAAATTTTTCGAATATATGTTCATTGTGACCTAATGTAGTTGTTTGCATTAGCTGTATCTATAAATAAACGGTGTGACATATAGTGAAGATTGTTTAAGCTGCTTTAGAAATAAAGCAATGGGTATATGGACAGTGGTTTTCAAACTTTTTTTTTGCTGAAGCGCAGGTTTCGTTATTGTCTAGTTTCTGTCACTTCTCGCGCACCTTTTCAAATGTCGTTTCTTTTACCAGCAATATTTTTGTCGGACAGTCGCTTTGCCACCTAAATTCACGACAAAAGAACATGAAACGTGTGGTGCTTGTGTAAATAAAAAAACGCCTTTTTTGAAAGCCGAAACGCGGCGTGGACGATCAAGCGAAGATGATGAGATCGTAATTAAAAAAAATATTCTATTTGAATAAGGTTTTTGTATGATTTGTTAGTTTTGTTTGTTGCTGAATGTTTGTTGCTTGTGTGCACAGAAAACCACCTTCTCTTAGCCGAAACTCTCTGTTTTAAAAATACACTAAATGGGAGGTAGTAAGGCAAATAGTCTGTTTGAAAAAGGTGCTGATGAAACTAAACGCGTTTTGGTGAAGTGTATAGTAAGTTATGGAGTGTTTGTCGAGATTAATTCTCTTCGGCCCAAATAAACTATTTAAGAAGCTTATCTGTGGTGCAGTATTTGCGTAAATAAAAATCTGGCTAATATCCGCAAAAGTAAGTACAATGCAAAACAAAATATTTCACTATGAAAAGAAAAAATCCTTTGAAATATAGTGCATGGAATACAGCTAAAATAATGATTTTCATAAAACTATTCGTAGTGACGTGCAAAATCCAAAAATATTGATGTGGTCTCCATAAAAATCATACTACAAACCTGTTACACGTGATCTGCACATTAGAGATAAAAAGTGCAACACATTTACGTGTTATGTCTGATTCATTCATCCAAAATAAATGCAGCTAAACATATAACAGTCGATAATACATTTAAAGTATATGAGTCATTGCATTTTTACATAGGGTTGCGTTGCGATATTAATTGTTCAAACAAAATTTCGGCAAAATTGGTGATAAAGTTTGTTGCTGTGTTTACTTCAGAAATGCTGTTTTCAAAAAGTGTAATTTTGTTCTCAGTTTGTTTTAGCGTTCACGCACAATACCGCTACTTCTATCCAGACATGTTACTTTCATAGTTGTTTTGTATTGTAGGTTTTGTACTCTTTCAATGTCGCACTAACCAAAAAAAAAACTATAAAAACTATAAAAAATTATAATAAAAGTGATGAAAGTAAAAAAAAAACTATTTAACTTTTGATANGTGAGCTAAAATGCGCAATATTGAATGACTGTTAACACCTAAAGTTCGATTAAGAAACGAACACTATACCAAAACGGCGACCAAACACGTTGGGAAGCCAGCAGGAAAAAACACGGGTTATTCTAACGGTTTAATAACTAATTGTTAATTTTTTTAAACATAATATTATCACGATTGTGGGGGGGGGGGGCCGATGCTCTAATGGCTAGCCGGTAAAATCAATACGACCTCGCGCTGCTCTCAAATGTTTTCACAAACACAGTGGCGAATAAGCAAACCTGGTTTTAGTACTTTAG
Organism: Phallusia mammillata; assembly: GCA_003260075.1. Taxonomy (NCBI): domain Eukaryota; kingdom Metazoa; phylum Chordata; class Ascidiacea; order Phlebobranchia; family Ascidiidae; genus Phallusia; species Phallusia mammillata. The sequence continues at coordinate 6,089 of QLIY01003549.1, read as the reverse complement.
TCGCCAAGGTGAGCTAAAATGCGCAATATTGAATGACTGTTAACACCTAAAGTTCGATTAAGAAACGAACACTATACCAAAACGGCGACCAAACACGTTGGGAAGCCAGCAGGAAAAAACACGGGTTATTCTAACGGTTTAATAACTAATTGTTAATTTTTTTAAACATAATATTATCACGATTGTTATATCTGCATTACGAATGCTTAAGTAAAATATTTTGTTTGAGTTCAGAAAGTGTACATGGTTGTCAAATAACAACTGCAGTTTTTTAGACATTTTATACTATTGTCACCACAGCTTACATAAGTGCTGAAAAGCAGACATGTCCGATTGAAAGTAAGTTGTTTTTTTATATTCTGATTCCAACATATTTATCTCACTTAAAAATGACGCTTGATTTTCGGACCCTTAAAACGATTTTGAAACGGCCAACCTAATTTTGTTTAACTAACATTATCATAAAATAAAAGAGGCACAAGAGACGCAAATGCTAAAATACTAACGGAAACAGCATGATAAACAGACTGCTTCGGCTTATATTGAACGATTGCTGTGTTTTCACTGCATCATAAAACATAGCAGCCTTCTTTAGGCAAATCTGTCTCATATAAGCCAAGATAATGTTGACATAAGCATAAACGGCACAATATCAGTCAGATATTCGAGAGAAGATATATGGTTCCACTGTTTCGTTATTTCAAAGGACTGATCGCAACAAAGGCTTTTATTAGATTTTTTGTTTATAGCGATCTCCTTGGCAATTTTTTGATGGTATGCAAAGCTGTCCATCCATTTGTCTTGTCCATGTTGGTATTAAATCGTGATGAAGAATATCGAATGTATAATATTAAGGTAACGCATCAATTACTTACTGGAACTTTATTTTTTCTTGTTGACTTTAATGAATTAGATGTAAAAAGTTGAGTCTTAATAATTCGATTTTCATGCATAACTTTTGTAGGAATATGGCGATTTGGGAGCAGACGGCAGTGGAAGCTCAATGTGGAATTTTGGATATTTATTGGTTGAATCATACAACATACGTTACGTGTTGTATCAAATTTATGGAGCAGGCGACCCTTCCATCATTGTTTCTGTGATAATTCCGTTTCGTCATATCTTTCGCAGAAACAGATCAAGGTATTTGCTCGATGAAAAACAACGAAATACGTAAAAAGAAACTGATGAAATCATTAAAAAGAGTCCAAAGAAATCTGAAACGGATGTGGTTGTGTCTTCTCTCCCTACTTTTGACTTTTGCTGTCGGATTTGTAGGTTTTTAATTTTCGGTCCTAATGTATGATAGTTAAAAGTAACTTATAAGCACTTTTTTATTAGCTACATGATGGAAATATGTTAAATTGTGTTTATAAAACATTGCTATAGTTGGATCATTAACAATCTAGTGGGTTACATCATGTATTTTATCAAGGAATTGAGAATTTTTTATAATTTTGGTTGCCTAAAGCAATTATCCTCAGTGAAGAACACATTTTATTTAATAACCATCCATATTTTAAAGAATATACTAATATGCCTAAATGCGTTTTATCTAAATTAAATAATATTTTTTTTGTCAGATGATATTGTGTCTTTGCAATCAGAATAGATTGTTTAGGAAGCTTTGGATAGACTGGTGGTATGCTTATCTGGTGTTCCAAATTTTATAGCATGTAATGTCCTAGTGCTAAGTAAAAAAATGGTGGAAATATCGTACCATCATGTATTTTTGCCAAGGGAACCAACTTTTTTCAAATCGGAAACCCGAAAACAGCCACAACACAAAACGTATAGCGCAGGTTCAAGCTGCTTCACACGCAAAAAAAACGCGAAATCGCTCGTTTATTCCTGCGGGACATCAGAACGCGAAATCAGCCCAGCGCGTAACCGAACAGAAAAACAGAAAAAATCAAAAACGCACCTACACAGGTTTGGGCGGTTGCACGCGCTAAGCATAGTGTAAACGGTGCTTCATACTTCTGATGAATAAGCTTTAACAATTAACTGCTGAACATAATGAATGCACGGAATTGTGAACCGCCTATAATGGAAATGGAGGAGCAAAGTAATGGTACGTAAGATATGTTTTGTGTAGTTTTTATTTTACAGGTTTAAAACATTTGTTAAAAATGTGTTTTTTTTCTGTTTAAATCGTAAAACAAAAATTTTTAAGGCTAAAAATCGGAAAATACGCAAAATTTTGTGGTTTATGGAATTGGTTAATATCATATCCTCCAGCTGTTTTATTGTAAAGATGCGTAAAGTTCTGTTTTATAAAACGACCCCCTATGTCACAAATTCTTTTGTCCAGCCAATAAATGCAATAATTTCAAATCAAATGCAAACATAAAATAAAGGTAGCAATCCGAATGTTTGTATCGGAAGCGACGAACAGCGATTGGCATTGAGATCAAAGTTTTAAAAGATTAATAATGTTATTTAAATAGTGGAAACCAGCTTACGTCAGTGAGTGCATGACATTGAAAGAACAATTGCAAAAATTTGTAAGAATGCGTGGTGGCATGTTTATTACAATTTTGTGAAAGATTTGTTTATGCAGTTAAACAACAATACGTTTTACAGCCAGGTAATGCTGTTGTTAGAACTCACTTCTATTCCACTACTAGCCTCGCTGGGAAATGACGTTTCCTGTTTGTAACTGCACACCAGTGGTTCTCAACGTGGGTGTTTGCTATCATTGAAAGACGTTAGAGAATATACAGGCAATTCAGAGTTGCAAACGGGTCTCAAATTGCAGCCCGAACCCGGCCCGAACCCGAAAGTCCAGCCCAAAACCCGACCTGAGTCCGAATCGTTTTTAAGCAGCCCGTTTAGGCCCGAAAGTTTGATTGACGGCTCTATACATTGAAGCCTGAGGAAAGACCAAGACAACAAACACAATAGACGATTGGTCTTGAACAAGGCTTTTTAAGGCTGTTTGACATTTGGTCAGATCCAGCATTTGGCTACTTAGCTCATTAAATATACAAGAAAAAAAGTGTAAAGTCAGGACCGGATCAAGGACGTTTTTTTAGCAGAAAGTTAAGCCCAAACCCGGCCCTAAAAGCTCGGACCGACTTACAACTCTGAGTCAATTGCGTTTGGAGAGCCCAACCCTAACCAACTGCCTTGCCTGATTGTGACGCCATTCCACATATTTAGGCTAAGACTTTTCGGTTCGGTTTTAGTTTTTCAGAAAGTGGTAATTAAAATTTGCTTTAATTTTTAATTAGTATCTCGTTTGAAGAAAAAACGTAACGAATCTAGTTGACCAAGTTTGCTAACAACCTCGTGCGCTATCAATAATTTTTTTAGCTGCATGCATAAATAAAAAGAATTCAACTTCCAAAGAGTGCATTAAGTAACTTGGAACTGACTAATGCAGTCTGAGTGGCGCAAAAGAAATATATATTGGATTTGGTTACATATTGACTTTATTTCGTTTGGACTTTCACCACCAATCGATTTCCATTGGGGCTGTTTAACCGAAACAAAATAAGTGCTAAGTGACAGCATGTTCCGGTCATACAATGCGTTGGTTTATGATGGAGAGAGTGGCGGAACCAGAGCTGCTTTTATTGCAATATCATGGAACACTCATGAAATGTTGCATTTTTTTCTGCCTCCGTTTCTCCCAATCTTTGCGTCATTCGAAACGTATCACCAATTCTAGTTAAAAACCAATTTGATCGTGTTTTGACGTAACGCACTTGTCTAATGTTGACGTGACAAAAAAACGCAATTTTGGTTTGAAAGCTTTTAAACATAACACAAACTTCACAGGCCATTTGAAAGTTACTTATGCCGTGTTGTGATTTTTATGTTGTCTTGTACTTTGCAGAAACGGTTCAAAGCACCCCGGCAGTAAGACACAACGAAAAAATTGAAAAGATGATAATTGAAATAGAAAAAAGCGTCGAAAGGAACCGAAAACTGATGTGGTTGAGTCTAATCTTCCTACTCCTGATTTTCACTGTCGGATTTGTCGCTCTTCATTTTTCGGTACGACTGTGCATACCTTACTTTGTTCAGCACACAACCGGTAAAGAAGTCACAAAAGTTTGCATCTTGTCTTCAAAAAATGACAAACATTGGTACTGTTTGTAAAGATGAATAGACTGAATATCAAGTGTGGTGGTTCTACGATTTTTATAAATTGCACCTACCGTCACTTTTAAGTGGACAAATTAGTTGCTTTGGGCATCAAGACCAAAGTGATCACAAAAAAGTATTTATAAAGTATTGCCATACGATTTTTCTTGATACAGTGTCGTTTTTTTAATGCAATTATTGCAGTAGTGCAACAATAGCTAAAACTTTGCTACATGATTAAGCCCTGCTGAGCCACAACTGTCTCAGGCCTTAATTTTAGGTCCAATATAAAAGACTTGACCCGGCTCTGTTGTGGTATAAGAAACACATACCAGAATACTCATATACATATCAATGTAGTAAATTGTTTAACATTTTTAACAACTTATTTTGATTTTTAAACATAACGAAATGTCGCCAGATCCTAATGGCGTTTGTTTTTTGCCAGATTTCTGCAAAAGTGGAAATGGAATCAAGACGTGGTAAGAATGGACGATTTTATTCATTTAGTGTGTTATACCACAAACATCTCAAAATTGTAAAACAGTTGCCGTAACTACCCATTTTGTAGATTTGGAGTCAATTAAGAAGGAACATGCAGTTTACCGAAGATAGTGATCAAAACGTTTGGCTGATGTTAAGATCTATGAACCTATAACATACAATTGCGTGTCATTGCGTTCAATACAAAGCTATTTGCAATAGTGCCTTAAAACCTTTAGCCAATAACATGTTTAATTCATGCACGGTGAGAACGTGGTCGGAAAGGCGGTTTTTATGCCAAATTAACCCTTGTGGAACTTGATGGTTGCTGACTCATTTTGCGAAAACAATACTCTCTCGTCACTGCGCGTTTTAACCACTTTTTATCATTAAAACGAAGGTCAACTCGCGACGAATCTGACTTCCGTAACAAGCGGTTTGGAATCAATTGGAAAGCCACTTACAACTTATCCAAGTTAGTGAGATTTACCTAAAGTTTATCCGTAAGATTTAGAAACCTGGAAACATGCCATGTATTTGTAGTCCATACAAAAGCTATTTGCAAACGTAACATTTTTGAAATTCTGGTCAATAGGGTATTTAAAGGCATGCTCCGTAAGAACGTGTTTAAAGAGCGGAGATTTTTTCAAAACAAACAAACAAGGAAAGCGATATTAAACGGCTTCGCAACGCGTTCCTTGTCAAAACTATGACGTTGCCTCAACGGCTATAGCGGCTATAGCCAATTGAACCAATGACCGCGCGCTACTCTTAAAAAACGAGATATTCGTATTCCTCTGTGTGTATATTGGCTATACACATCAACAAAGGTGTGGTTGTAAGCTTTAAATTATGTTTTTTAAACAATAATGTTACCACGATTGTTACAGTTTTAAACAATAATATTACCACGATTGTGCATTTTAAAAGCTTATGTAAAATATTCCGTTTAAGTTAAAAAAGCGTACATGTTTTCTAATAACAACTGTAGTTTTTTAAACATTTTATACTTGTCACCACAGCTCCCATAAGCGCTAAGAAGACATGTTCGATCGAAAGTAAGTAGTTCTTTACATTCTAATCCAAACATATATGTCTCACAAGTGACGTTTGATTTTTGGACCTTTTGAACGATCTTGAAAGAGGGCAATCAGATTTTGTTTTACTAACACCCATAAATTGCACATTTTTTGAAGCATTGGAATCCCCCCCCCCACTTCCGTAACAAGCCGTTTGGAATCAATTGGAAAGCCACTTACAACTTTTCCAAGTTAGTGAGATTTACCTAAAGTTAAGATTTAGAAACCTGCAAACGTGCCATGTATTTATAGTCTATACAAAAGCTATTTGCAAACGTAACAGTTTGAAAATTCTGGCCAATAGCGTATAAGACATGCTCCGTAAGAACGTGGTTAAAGAGCGGTGTTTTTAAAAAAAAACAAGGATAGAGATATTAAACGGCTTCGCAACGCGTTTCTTGTCAAAACCATGACGCTGCCTCAACGGCTAGC
>QLIY01003548.1:0-11715 GCA_003260075.1 Phallusia mammillata | reverse complement strand
TTTCGAATTTTGGGAGTCAAAAAAAATCGATGAAATACCGGTTTTGGGAATCCGGTTTTGGGTGGATTTTCGCCGGAATATTCCAGTTTCAAACTGGTTCTAGCCTGTTTTAGGCTCCTACCGAACCTCCAAACCGGTTTAAACCGGATCTGAAAATCGTCAATTTTGACCCGATTTTCGGAAAAAACCTGAGGCTATGCCCCCCCCCCAATATTCCAGTTTCAAACTGGTTCTAGCCGGTTTTAGGCTCCTACCGAACTTCCAAACCGGTTCAAACCGGAATTGAAAATCGCCAATTTTGACCCGATTTTCGAAAAAACCCTAAGGTTATAGCCTTTCAGTTTTTTCGATTTTTGGGGGTCAAGAAAATCCGGTTTTGGGTGGGTTTTCGCGCGAATATTCCAGTTTCAAATTTGTTCTAGCCGGTTTTAGGCTACTACCAAACATCCAAACCGGTTTAAACCGGAATCGAAAATCGTCCATTTTGAGCCGATTATCGAAAAAAACCTAAGGCTATACCCCCCCCCCTTTTGGGTGGGTTTTCGCCGGAATATTCCAGTTTCAAACTGGTTCTAGGCGGTTTTAGGCTCCTACTGAACCTCCAAACAGTTTTAAACCGGAATCGAAAATCGTCAATTTTGACCCGATTAAAAAACGGCTAGAATAGGATATACTGTTTTCCTATTGTATATGTTTTCCTATAGGAAAACAGCTTGACAATGTTTTTTTTATTGACTTTGTTGTAATGCCTGATGGTTACTTTACCATCATTGTATATTGTTTGTAATTGTTGCTAGTTTTTTAACCATCTCTATCTTGAAAATAGCAAATGAGGAATAATAGATTTATTTTTACACAGTTACTGGGATAAAAATTGTATCAACATTAACGGCTTTTCCTGATCATACCACAAGAAATAATTTGTTGTACTGAATCTTGTCCTTGCGGATAATACATACATACAAAATTACTGTTATTCAATTCTGTTCATATTAAAAAACACAACTACTACCAATACTTTAAAGTCATTGAATGCTCAGACTTTTTTGTGCATGCTTGTCATTCTTTGGCCCTTACTATGAGTTTAGCATACCTGGTTTGCAAATCTGTGTTACTGGCTTGAACAAAGACATGCAGTCACTACCTAATAGGCCCAGCGTGCGAAAATTGGTTCGATCAAGTTCATTTTTTTCTTTATAACTACGGTGCTATAATCACAACGAAAGTGTTTGAATACGATCATTTAACATTATTCAGATTAAAGCAGGAATGATTTTGAATTTAATAAACAAGGAGCTAACCAAATGGCGCAAAAACACAGAAGTAACAGGTGAAACTGGTCCAGTGACCTTGATGGAACCTGTTGTATTTTTGCACATACTTAAATACTTGCGTGACAAGTTTGCAGTTTTAAGAGCTCTTGTCACATCAACCACATTTTGTAAAGAAATTAATCTTTCAAGTGCAAAAATGCATATCCGACAATACCCCACAGGCAACTATCTTCAAGCACTCCGCGTGCAAAAGCGTACACATGTTTATCGGAGGTTTTCAACCGAGCTTAGTAGTGGGGAGTGTGGCAGAGGAACTGTGGCTCTTTCCGGAGGAAGAGCGGCCCAGTATCCCAGAGGAGCAGCGGCCTGCTATCCCGGAGGATTGGCTTGAAACCCAGAGGAGGATTGGCCTAGTATCCCGGAGGATTTGCTTGAATCCCAGAGGAGAATTGGCCTAGTATCCCTAAGGAGAATTTGTCCTATACCTTTCCATAGGTGTTTTATTTCTATCCCTTTATAATCTATTCCCCCTCCTCCGGTAACCTTTAGGTGTAGGGTCTGTGGGGTATATAACTCATCTATCACAGTGGTGAAGACGCATTTCTAAGCTGATCGTTGGAATGGAATTTCTTCATCCATTTACTTGCGTTGTGGCCGGTCCCACCAGTTGCGGTAAAACACATTTCGTTGCTCGTTTGATAAAGGAGAAGCAAGTCTCTCCCCCACCCGATCGAGTTGTTTGGTGTTATGGGGAATGGCAAGCGGCGTATGAGGGGATAAGTGGTGTGGATTTTGTAAAGGGCTTAGCAACAGATCTGAACCCCGACGAACGAACGCTGCTGGTCATTGATGATTTGATGAGTGAGTGTGACAAAAGTGTAACAAACCTATTTACCAAGGGAAGTCACCACAAAAATATCAGTGTCATTTACATTGTCCAAAACCTCTTTGACAAGGGAAAAGAGCACCGCACAATAAGCTTGAACGCTCATTACTTGGTGGTATTTAAAAATCCGAGAGACTCTTCACAAATCATCCACTTGGCAAAGCAAGTGTATCCCGGGCGCTCGCGTGTTGTGCAGGAAGCATATAGTGACGCTACGTCCAAGCCACATGGTTATTTGTTACTTGACTTCAAGCAGTCAACCCCGGAAAAGTTTTGGCTGCGGAGCAACATCTTTCGCGGTGAGACACCCTTTATCTACTTTCCCAAGTGAATATGTCTAAACGCCTCCGCCGACAAGCTGCTTTGCTGACAACCCCCCCCCCCAAGGGAAAAGAGCACCGCACAATAAGCTTGAACGCTCATTACTTGGTAGTATTTAAAAACCCGAGAGACTCTTCACAAACCATCCACCTGGCAAAGCAAGTGTATCCCGGGCGCTCGCGTGTTGTGCAGGAAGCATATAGTGACGCTACGTCCAAGCCACATGGTTATTTGTTACTTGACTTCAAGCAGTCAACCCCGGAGAAGTTTCGGCTGCGGAACAACATCTTTCGCGGTGAGACACCGTTTATCTACTTTCCCAAGTGAATATGTCTAAACGTCTCCGCCGACAAGCTGCTTTGCTGACAGCTCTGTGCAGCGCCAAGCCCGAGCTTGCACGGGTGATTATAAAAGGTGCTGACCACGAGTTGATTAACTCCATTTGCGAATGCTGCCACAACGTTTTAAAAAGAAACGTAAATCTCTCGGCGACTGAGCGCGGAAAACTTAAGCGTTACAAAAGCGGTCTTCGGGAACTCGGAAAGAAGTCTACCAGTCTAAAGAGAAAACGCAAAATAATTCAACGTGGTGGATTTTTGTCGGCTTTGTTGGGGCCCTTAATCGGCACTGTGATTCCGGCAATTGCAGGATTATTCGGTGGAGGAAAGTAAAAATTAAATGGAAAACGTCCAGAAACTCGCTTTGGTCGACCCGCGGGTTTTGAAAAATCTTCAGGAAAAACCTCCTACTAAAACGACACCAATTGAAAATGCTATGAGTGGACTGGATAAGGTCATGAACGAAATAGTAAATGGTCCGGGGGAGTTTGAGACGAAAGTAAAGCTCTACAACTAGGCGCTTCAATGTTACCGCTTTTACAACGATGAACTGATCAACAAGCCGTTAGAAATAACGATTGTGGAGAAGGCAAAACGTGAAATTGGCCCCCCCCCCCTACTAAAACGACACCAATTGAAAATGCTATGAGTGGACTGGATAAGGCCATGAACGAAATAGTAAATGGTCCGGGGGAATTGGAGACGAAAGTAAAGCTCTACAACCAGGCGCTTCAACGTTACCGCTTTTACAACGACGAACTGGTCAACAAGCCGTTAGAAATAACGATTGTGGAGAAGGCAAAACGTGGAAATGACCCCCCCCCCACTCTGAAAAGGACAAGCGAAAGCAGGAGATTGTCGGTCACATAGTTGATATGTTATGAGCCTGATGCCTGTTTTGCCTCATTCGCCCAAAATGTTTCCACCGCCCGTCGCTTAGGGGATTTGCACCCCGACAAGAAAATAATCGCCGACTCAATGAAGCTGGTTGGCAACTCAAGTTACGGAAAGGTACTCTGTAACAAACTCAAGCACCGTAACACTTTCTATTGCGATGAAGAAAAGGCAATAAAATCAATGAACCGGGCTAACTTTGAAAAATTAGAGGAGATTGATGAAAATCTTTTTGAGGTCCAATCGCGAAAACGTAGTGTCATTCACGACCTCCCTATTCAGGTTGGTGTTTTTGCAAAATGCGAAACTTCGTATGCTCGAGTTTTATTACGATTGCCTTGACCGATATGTAGACCGTTCCGATTTTCAGTTAGTGCAGATGGACACCGACTCGGCGTAAATGGCTCTTTCAGCCTCTACGCTTGATGAGGTCATTCGTCCTGAACTTCGCCATGAATTTTACACTAATTTCCACCACTGGTTTCCAGCCGAGTCTTGTGATCGCCACCGTAACTTATTTATTAAGCGCCGTGTTCCAGGTTTGCCCTTTCACCCATCTGTCTGTTGTCTTGAACGCCACAAGTTTGACCTTCGCACACCAGGGCTTTTTAAGGTCGAGTGGAGTGGAGATGCTATTGTAGCTCTTACCTCCAAGACCTACTTTTGCTCCGGCTCCACAAACAAACAGGTTTGCAAAGGCATTCGCAAAGCCCAAAACCCTTCATCCCTTCAAAAGTACCTTGACGTTCTTAAAACCAAGGTAAATGGTCGTGGTGTGAACACCGGTTTTAGAACAGTTAACCAGCGTGTGTACCAGTGCTCTTCAACCTTTTTAGTGGCATGGAACCCTTAAGGTATTTTGTCAAACTTTGCGGAACCCCTCATAATATAATTTTAATGAATCTAATACAAGTTGGCTACATCAAAGAAAAAAGATCAAGCAGATCATAAAGGTTGACTTTAATTGATCTCCCCCCCCCCACTCTGAAAAGGACAAGCGAAAGCAGGAGATTGTCGGTCACATAGTTGCATCCACACCGAAGACGTTAAAGCGCAAAGCTGAGCAGGTTTTGCGTTTGGTGCGGGAAAGTCGACATATCGATTTTAAACCAACGGGTCAACTTGTTGTGAACGGGCAAACGATCGAGCGGAGCAACATTGAAGATCTTGTGCATGATATCATTCGCAAGAGAGTGAAGACGGGCGGTCCGATTGGATGGGATCAGTTCGTTGTGGCTTTGGAGGAGGCCAACGCACCTAACACTTTGGTTGGAGATAAAAGGGGCCAACGGGCCCCCCCCCCTGAACGGGCAAACGATCGAGCGGAGCAACATTGAAGATCTTGTGCATGTTATCATTCGCCAGAGAGTTAAGACGGGCGGTCCGATTGGATGGGATCAGTTCATTGTGGCTTTGGAGGAGGCCAACGCACCTAAAACTTTGGTTGGAGATGAAAGGGGCCAACGGGACATCGTTCAGCATCCAGTCGTCTCACCTCCCAAGCGAAGCACACGCCCCACCAAGCGATGGGTCGCTTTCTAGACCTCGCAAGCGAGTACTTTTCCCCAGGTAGAATCGGAAGCCTTGGGGGTGTGGACCGTCTTCGCAGGTCTACTCACTGCAAGCGGTCGACAGCCAAGAACTGGTTGCAAAAGCAAGACACCTACACACTCCACAAACCGCTTCGCAAANGGGGCCAACCGGGACATCGTTCAGCATCCAGTCGTCTCACCTCCCAAGCGAAGCACACGCCCCACCAAGCGATGGGTCGCTTTCTAGACCTCGCAAGCGAGTACTTTTCCCCGGGTAGAATCGGAAGCCTTGGGGGTGTGGACCATCTTCGCAGGTCTACTCACTGCAAGCGGTCGACAGCCAAGAACTGGTTGCAAAAGCAAGACACCTACACACTCCACAAACCGCTTCGCAAACATTTTAAGCGTCCCCGTGTTGTTGTAGGTGGAATCGATAGTCAGTGGCAGGCCGATTTGGTCGAAGTCATTAAGTTGAGCCGTTTTAATCGTGATTTCAAGTATTTACTCACCGTCATTGATGTATTTTCGAAATTCGCTTGGGTTGTACCAATAAAGAGTAAAACTGCAAACAGTATTGTGGGAGCTTTCGCTCAAATTCTTTCAGAAAGCGGCCGTCAACCGCGGACTTTACAAACTGACCGAGGCAAGGAATTTGTGAATAAAACCTTTCAGAAATGGCTTCTCGATCGCCGCATTGGATTCTTTACAACGTTTAACGACGAAACAAAGGCTTCGATCGTAGAGCGCTTCAACCGAACCTTGAAGGAGCGAATTTGGCGTTACCTTACAAAAACAGCGAGTTCGTCATTCATAGACGTTATCGACGACGTTGTGGTCAGTTACAACAACAGCTACCACCGTAGTATACGAACTACCCCCGCATCTGTAAACAACGCCAATCAGGAGGAGGTTTGGTATGCCTTGTACGGTGACCTTCCACCTCCGCGGGTATGTAGGTTTGAGCTCGGTTCTCCGGTTCGAATCGCCATCACCCGTACGAAATTTAAGAAAGGAATTGGACGGGGGAGGTATTTTACGTGAAATCGCGAAGATGCGGCTCGACTCCGTCCTACACTTTGGAGGACTACAACCGCGAGGCGATCAAGGGAACCTTCTATGAGCAGGAGATGCAGCTTGTTCAAAAGGACTCCTTTAGAATCGAAAAGATCCTGAAAAGGGGAAAAAGGCGTGGTGTTAATCAAGTACTTATAAAATGGCTGAACTACTCGGACGACTTTAATTCGTGGATCAATGTCGACGACATCGTTACCCACAGCGGTTAATCAACCGGAAAACGCCGAAACTCGTTGGACTTGTTGTGGGCGGTCGTTGCCCCGCGCTGAAGTTGTTTTTCTATCTCAAGTCTGCCTGATCTTTATTGTTGTTGTTGCCAGCCTAGTCAATCCCCCCCCCCTATTATGAATCATTCGTGTTTGAATTGCTACACCACACCGCTGCGAACTCCGTGCAATCGTTAAAGTTTACGGAACCCTTTAAAGGGTTGTACGGAACCCTAGGGTTCCGCGGAACCCCGGTTGGGAACCACTGGTGTGTACACATATGACCAAACCCGGGATGGGATTAGCTATTTCTATCCAAAGCGTAAAGTGTTAGCTGATGGTATTTCCACCAAACCATTGGACATTTAAACACCCCCCCTCTTAATCTCTACACTGCTTGCCTTGACGTTATTGCTTTGTATAAATCTCGCTGCTTTAACTTTGTGTTGTTGGTTGCTTCATGATTTTGTATTAAAAAAGAAATATTTGTGCTGTAACTTTGTGTTGTTTTTATTTCGTGATTTTGTAGAAAAGAAAAAGTATTTGTGCGTTAACTTGTGTTGTTTTTATTTCATGATTTTTCCATTGAAGGAAAAAATCTTTGTGCGTTAACTTGTGTTGTTGTTTTTGTTTTACGATTTTGCAATAAAGAAAAAGATCTTTGTGCCTTAACTTTGTGTTGTCTTTTGCTTCGTGATTTCACAATGAAGAAAAAATTACCGCCTTACTTTCAAAAACCAATGTTTTTTCAAAGAAAGATCAGTACACCATCACCACCACCACCACCAACAAAACCATACAATTAACCACTTTTGAGCAGTTAAAATAGAAGAAGACGAAAAAACTAACAAGGCAAAATGGAATCAACAGGCAGACGTATAAGTACCGAGTCTACCCCGCTGGTTGGTGAGTCAAAGAAGCGTGGTGCAAGGGAAATTTTTGCTGATCTCCGTCGCAAGCGTGTCAAGCTTAATTCACAAACCAGACTGCGCTGTGGGACTTTATCAGTCAAATTCGGACGGGGTCTGTTTTTTGGAGATGAAGAGCTGTGTGAGCTGGCATCTGTCTTATTCCCCCCCCCCCCCCGTGGGGAAAGTGAAAATCGATGAGGGCCACTTCCCATTGACCCGATTCTAGTGAAACCGCTTGGGGGAGCTGAGTAACAAAATTAGTGACTGTGTTCTCGGGGAAAAAAACGAGCGCTGCTGTTGCTCGGAAGGGTGATATAAAACATAGCGTTTGCGCTTTAAACGCGGTGCTGGCAGGAGATATCCAACTCCACTCGCGAGAAGAGCCGTCCAAAGATTTGGATTCGGATGGCCGATTGTCAGGTTGACTAGGCTGGCAACAACGACAATAAAGATCAGGCAGACCTGAGACAGAAAAACAACTTCAGCGCGGGGCAACGACCGCCCACAACAAGTCCAACGAGTTTCGGCGTTTTCCGGTTGATTAACCGCTGTGGGTAACGACATTGATCCACGAATTAAAGTCATCCGAGTAGTTCAGCCATTTTATAAGTACTTGATTAACACCACGCCTTTTTCCCCTTTTCAGGATCTTTTCGATTCTAAAGGAGTCCTTTTGAACAAGCTGCATCTCCTGCTCATAGAAGGTTCCCTTGATCGCCTCGTGGTTGTAATCTTCCAAAGTGTAGGACGGAGTCGAACCACATCTTCGCGATTTCACGTAAAATGCCTCCCCCGTCCAATTCGGAAGGTATCCTTTCTTAAATTTCGTACGGGTGATGGCGATTCGAACCGGAGACCCGACCTCAAACCTACATACCCGCGGAGGTGGAAGGTCACCGTACAAGGCATCCCAAACCTCCTCCTGATTGGCGTTGTTTACAGATGGGGGGTAGTTCGTATACTACGGTGGTAGCTGTTGTTGTAACTGACCACAACGTCGTCGATAACGTCTATGAATGACGAACTCGCTGTTTTTGTAAGGTAACGCCAAATTCGCTCCTTCAAGGTTCGGTTGAAGCGCTCTACGATCGAAGCCTTTGTTTCGTCGTTAAACGTTGTAAAGAATCCAATGCGGCGATCGAGAAGCCATTTCTGAAAGGTTTTATTCACAAATTCCTTGCCTCGGTCAGTTTGTAAAGTCCGCGGTTGACGGCCGCTTTCTGAAAGAATTTGAGCGAAAGCTCGCACAATACTGTTTGCAAAGAAGACGGCTACTGTCGAGTGCAAGTCGTCTACTGGGCCACATGTGACGACGATGAAGCATGCATCATTGCCGAGCGTATTAAAAATATGACAGAAGATGTGGCAGTGGACGGGATTACGCTCGGCTTTAAAACTAAAACGGTATTTGCACCTGAAGGCTACCTACGTCCTATAATCGAAAACTCGGTACGTTACGAGTTCTTCCACCCGAAAGTGGGGTTAATTGACCATGTGGTTCGGGAACAGCTGGGCTCAATTGAGGTGCTATTTGAACGCACAGCCGGATCGAAGCTTTCACCCCAAGGGGAACTAAATCTAGTAGACTCTGAAGACAGTACCTAGATTTCTCTCTCTCTCTCCCTCCCTCTCCATGCCCGTTTTCCTTAATCAAAGAGCACGTTTCTGTGTTTGTCGATCTCCAGCAAATTGTCGAATTCGTTGTACAGCACGATATTTATAGAGCTGGTCAGTGCTGTACCAAAGTGAACCCCAAGACGTATGTTTCCGTGACGAACGAGGTCGAAGCTTGCTAAATCACTCTGATCCGGTGTGAGATCAAAGCAATAGAGTGTGAAACCTCCCCGTAATCGTTCAGACTGAGTCCGTTTCCCACATTTTTAAAGTATGTCCCGGTGCCGGTGAACAGTGACAAAAAACTACGAACGTAGCGTTTATTTTCAAAGTCCGGTTGCAGCGCTTTACCAGGGACCATTTTTCCGTCGTGATACAAAGCGAGGTAGTTCACGTTTAGATGTTTGAAATTAAACGGATTTTTGCTGTAGGTACCGTTAAAGGCATCGTTGTCCACAAAACCGATAACGACACGCTTAGGGATCTGACCCCGAATAAATGTTTCTTGTGTGATTGAAAGATCACCGCGTGGAACAGAGAAAACCTTCACCTCACCACGGGTAATGGGATACTTGGCGGTTCCCCGCTCCAAGGCCTTGATGTGTCCCATCAAAACCGGTGCACTGGGGTGGACCTTGCGAACGTACAGCCGCACGTCGCATAAGTTGACGCAAAACTCAGAATCTGCTGCCGCCATGAGGCAAAAAGCGTCCTTGCTACGCGAAAGACGACATCAACCCCATTCAACAAGTAGCGGTGTTGAAACATCATGTCCAGATGAAGTTTGCCCATCATCTCGATTCGACGACTTCCTCTTGCGAGTGTTTTGCGTGCAAGGAATCCCACATTAGCATTAGCGATGGTGTCTAGTTGTCCACTCGTGTCCTTGCCCCATACACAGGCCGTTAATTGGGACTCTTTGGCCGAATCACCAAAACTCAACGCCCGGTAGGGGTAGGTATTGGATGAGGGGGATATTGTCTTGTTGTTTGACGCCAAATCGACCTGACCCCATAACGCATGAAGCCAGTAATTAACGGGTGCCACAACGGCGTCATTGGCTATCGCAGTCCCGTCGGCTTTCGTGATGCGAGCCGTACACTTAAGCATTGTATTAGCCAGGTCTATGTAATCATCGCCAGTGCCCGAAATGGAAAATTCAACTGGACCGGTGTCTGTCAGAGTCGACAACGGTAAATACTCAACCCATTGCGAATGTTCAATACTGACTTGTGTTGGTTTTATACTAAACAAATCAAGTTCACTCTTTAGACACTTTCCAGAGTGTTGGTTGATAAGAGTCCCCATTATGCGAAAATGTCATGCTGTTTCTTCCTCTTCTTCTTGTCTCCCTTAACCACTCGTTTCTTTGCTTGGCGACGACGCTTAACCACTGGTTCCCCGGGAGGTTGTGTGATGCCCTGATGCGCGGAATGTAATAAAGCCTGCCCTGCTTCTCGTGATCTTTTTATAGCAGCAGCGCGGGGACTATGTCCGCCAATCAGATCACCCGCAAATTCCACTCCCGATTTGAGGACTTGTTTTCCCACGTGCCTCGCCCCAGATTTTAAAAGAGGAAGAACAGCTCTTCCAATGCTAGAAAAAATACTGCCCAGACCATGTCCCCTCTGCGAAACAGATCCAGAAAAAACAGGAAGTCCGTTCCCAACCTGCGCCAGGTAATACTGTTCATAGTCTTTTATGTCGGCTTCGACGCAATATGGTCCTTGGCAGTGGCGTCGCATTTTACAATTGCAAAGGTCTCTTGCGAAAGTGCAGTGTCGCTATCACACGTCCACTCTCGAATGGCACAGACCGACCAGCATCATCTTTTATATCTATCTCAATGGTCGCAAAAGTTCGTAAGCGGACTGGGTGATATGTCGGGAACGCTGAGCGCTTAAATTGTGTTTTACCTTTTTGTCCTTGGGCGGGGACCGTTTCCAAGAGTGGGACCAGTGTGTCCCCCACAATCAGCGGTTGGACAATGTCAGTGTAAACGTATAAAGTGCAAAAGCCGTCAGTCACATCGCACACACCCGGGCTAGTGTGGTTGCCCGGACCGAAAACTGTCTGCTCAGCAAATCCAAGAACTCGAGCAAGTCGCGTTGACAAGGTGATCTCTTTTCCTTCGTCGACCCTTAGCTCGGTCTGCTTTGTCACCCGATTAAAATTGAAAGCTCTCAGGATCCCGAGGCGTGTGTGGGTGTGTTTTCTCACTATTTCTACACTATTGTTTGCCACGTCCATGACAGCGAGGGACCTTTTTTTCACTCGTCTCCGCTTTCTGAGAAGCTTGTTTAGGCTGCTGACCAGGCCCTCGCCCGAATCATAGTATCCACTCGGGAGTGGGAGGATTTGTTCTTCATTGCCCCGGGTCACCTTGTACCAACCCTCCCCCTGCTGAAAGTTCTTCCACGAGTGGGGAAAGTGAAAATCGATGAGGGCCACTTCCCATTGACCCGATTCCAGTGAAACCGCTTGGGGCAGCTGAGTAACAAAATTAGTGACTGTGTTCTCGGGAAAAAAACGAGCGCTGCTGTTGCTCGGGAGGGTGAAATAAAACATAGCGTTTGCGCTTTAAACGCGGTGCTGGCAGGAGATATCCAACTCCACTCGCGAGAAGAGCCGTCCAAAGATTTGGATTCGGATGGCCGATTGTCAG
>QLIY01003547.1:1650-11727 GCA_003260075.1 Phallusia mammillata | reverse complement strand
ACAAGAAAAGGTTTCGTTTTATCATGTTCGTTACTAGAGTTAACTATATTATAATATACGCCTGTGTGGTATGCTTAATACTTGCATTTCCGACAAGAACATTCATGTGACGTCACATTTGCGTCATTAATCGACCAAGCTACTACAATGTAAACAAGGAGTAATTTCCAAGGTGACCAATAAAATACATTTGTAATATAATCTACGAATGTGTGTTGATCTCCGACAAACGTAACATAGGTTACATAATCAGAACTTAAAATGCGAATTGTTAAAATCAGTCTCTTGATTTCAAAAACTATGCGTAATGTCTATTTAATAGCGATTCGTGGCTCAACACGTGCTGTAAATTTAGGCACAAAAAAATAACTCAAAGACAGGCGAAACGGTTTCTAGCAATTTATTTTTAATGAGATACATGCTCCTGAAATTTGGCTACAAGATACGGAATTCTTTCCAAATATTATGATTTTCAAAACAAAGTGCATAATATCTAAAGTATAACAAAACAGTAGAATCTGTTTAAATGGCTCTGTGGCCCATTGAAAATGTCTTGGTGACCCAGTACTGGGCCATGGCCCACAGTTTGGGATCCACTGAGTTAGGACACACCACACGGACACACGTGATCAGTTTTGTAGGCGCGCCTTCTTTATCGAAAAACATCTGTGGAATGATGAGTATGATTTGTTCAGTGTCGCAAGATTTCTAGGTACTTAAAGAGTAAAGCCTTACTACAAACACTTGCACTTGGCCAGTAAGCTTTAACAATATACAATATTCAACTACACTTCTACAAGCACATAACAAAACAACGTTGCGACCACGTCACAATTTGCCTAAGTAAAAAAACATGAGGCACTTGATGTAGTTGTGGATAAGGAATGTGAGGAATGTAATTATCTTACGTTGCGAATATTATCAAAAATTGTGGCTTCAGTCTCATGTCAAGTAAACAACAACTTAATTTCGGACTCTGTCTGAATCCATAACTTTATTTGTAAGCACAAATCAAATAAAAAAAACGTGCGGTCGAGTTCCGAGCGAACAAACATGTAGGACAACAAGGGGGGGGGGTTGAATCATTGATTTATTTGCAAGCACAAATCAAATAAAAAACGTGCGGTCGAGTTCCGAGCGAACAAACATGTAGGACAACAAACAACATGCGTCATATTTGACGTGAAGTAACAAAAAGTTTAATAAATTGTGAAACAAATTAATCAAGGTTAAGCAGGCACGAATTGCAAATAACAATAATCCAGCAACAAAACACCACTGCTGTGTTTGTAGTTTATGGGTTTAATACTATTCCAATATTTCTTTAATTCACGGGTAGGCCTACAGACCATTAATATTGATATTTGAAACTTAGAAATATTCCAAGAAATTTCCTAGTCCCGTGGAAACCTTATATATATGACAACTCAGCATCAGCATCTGTTATGTTCACAGATTCTGCTGCAGAGACGTGACGCTTGTAGGGTTTCAAATAACGTTTGTAAGGTTTCAAAAAATTAACGTATAAAGACTGTTTTGTTTTTATTTATATGTGTTAAATTATAAAAAGGTATTACTGTACAAGTATTTGGAAGGAAAAACAATGTTCACGTTCTTAAAGTTCTGTGTCTTCCTGTCAGCAAGTTTGTCTATCTCACGTATAAGTACAAAGAAACAATAGTTTCAACATTACAAAAGCAATTAAAGTTTAACATAAAGCAGATGAAGTTGTACCATTAGATTTTTTTCACAGACGGAATGCAATCCTGTGAACAAATTAAAGGAAAAACATTTCAGAGTGGTGTGTACAATCTAACCACAACAGATGGAGTCGAGTACAAAACCTACTGCGACATGCTCACCGACGGTGGAGGATGGACTCTGGTTGCATCAATACATGAAAACAACGCACACGATAACGGAAGATGCACAGTTGGAGATAAGTGGTCCAGTGAACAAGGTAACAATGAACTAACAAAACATGGTGATGGAAATTGGGAGAATCTAAAAACTTTCGGCAACGTTGCATCTGCAACCAGTGACGACTTCAAAAGTTTGGCTTATTTTTCCATTGATGACGCCAAGGACATTATGATCTGGCAGGTTCCAAATAATACCCCATTGTCGATGTGGAGAAGCAACTCGTATCTAAGATATAGAACCTGTGGCCAGCTCCTCACTCAATTCA
Source organism: Phallusia mammillata (assembly GCA_003260075.1). Taxonomy (NCBI): domain Eukaryota; kingdom Metazoa; phylum Chordata; class Ascidiacea; order Phlebobranchia; family Ascidiidae; genus Phallusia; species Phallusia mammillata. The sequence goes on along the minus strand of QLIY01003547.1, from coordinate 9,539 downwards.
AAAGGCAAATCTCAAAAATCTTTTCCAAAGCTACTATCCAATAAGACAAGGAGTTTATATTACTGGAAGCGACAACGGAACAAGTTTTCCAGTCAAATACGATGAAGGATCGCCAGCTGATACTCTTTCCCACTTCGGGACGGACACCCAAATGTATTTAACAGCAGGATATATACAGGTGATACATACAGTAGTTTGTTCTAAAGCCTCTCAGATCAATATGCTGCATTTTTGAAAAACTTATGTATAGTCGATGTAGTATTTTTAAGAGGGTCTGTAGAGTGGGGTATTTGCATTGATCCCAAGAGTTTAGGACCAAAATACGCAAACAAACGCTTTTTGGGGTCTTTAGACAAATAAGGTGACATATCTAACCAAAAATCGATAAGTATGCCGTGATCGCTGGTCTGCATTGACGCATCAGGGCTGCCCCCAGTAAGAAATTATTCATCTTAAGATATGTAACTATTTTTTTCATTTTCGGACAGTGAACCATGCTCAAAACATCAATGCTATTTGCTCTGGAGTGAAAGTCGACCCAGCTTTAGGACATAAGTATTATGCATATGCTTGTATTGGTTCAAGTGCATTCTGGGGTTGCGAAAGTTGTTGCGGAGATTTTAGTGGAATGACAATGGATGGTTATGGAACAGGCACTGGTAGAAGTGTGGACAAAACATTGATCGAGACAACCTTCTTAATCTTTTATCGCTAAACCAATGATGCGTGTTAAGTAATTATAACTTGCAAAACAAATAATTTAAAATAAAACCAGTAATTCGACTCCACGAATGTGTGATGACCACCAAGAAATGCTCAAAATCAAAACAAGAAAGTAAAATATCTCAAAAACCACCAAACGCCATTTGGTGAAAAAACTTGTCTCTTTCTAACTTGTTTAACCAGATTTTTGCCGCAAATTATGCCTATATATTGCACCCTCGTAAAAATCCAGGACTCAATTATAAAGCAAACTAATATGTGATGAGATGTAACTTGGGTCGTAACACTGATTTGAACTAACGCTGAAAAGGGTGGCAAGTCTTAACCCATCAGTCAGTTCTGCTTCGAATTATAAGCCAAGTTAGTCCATTCCCATAATATTCAAGTATTCTTTGCGTCTTGGTGACTAAGGTTTAATTCTACATAAGCTGGTTTATTTGTTCTTTGGGTCAACAGTTTTGCTTTACCGAGGTTGATAACTGCCAAAATTCGTATGACGTTTTATAATTGATGACAGAGCGCAGCAGACCAAGACAGGTTACAACAAAACCATCTCACTAATAAGTTTGAAGCAAATTGAATCAGACAGATTTAGAATTATCATAAAAACAAATGTTGATGAATAAACCTTTGTTTGCGATGGTCAATTTCAATACATTTGCACCATCTGTTGAATTAAAGCAAGTTTTGTTACAGCATCAAGCACAAAAAGTCTAATGTGTCACGCAAAGTCGACTCTAAAATGAGCTGACCATAACTTGTGGACAGTGTCGCTCGCAACAATATTTTAGGTTGCAAATCTGGGACCACGTAAATAACGTCTTTATGAGCTAATGCACTGTTTTTAAGCAGCAGGTTGAGATTGTTTTGTTCTACATTTAATCGCATTCGTTTTCATTTGCAAAATATCTTTGGCCATTCTACAAAAGATGTAACATACCGCGCAGGCAAAAGTCAGAAAAAGTTGACGATCACAACAACCTCATCAAGTTCAAAATACATAGAACCACAATGTTTTCAGTTTAATGAGTAACTTACCCCCACTGCAGTAAGTTTGACGTCAATCGTATGTTGGTGGCAATAAAATGAGCATCGTAAGAAATAGGTTTTATTTTTGTAACAGAGAGATTAACAATTTACAGGTTATAACAAGGATTGTGAAAAACCGTTGGCTACAATAAACGACTAAGGCAACCACTGCAAAGTAAAGCTTGTAAGTTTACTCTGCACACAAGCATGCCTCGTTTTATGTGTTCAACTCCTTGGTACACAAAAGTTTTGAAATCAACGATCAAACTGACGGTACAAATGCCTTAACTGGATAAATATAGATGTCGGTTAACGAGATCCTGCACAAAACAACTTCAAACAAACGCTCAAAAAGACTTTCAAATAACTTCAGAAACGTACTCAGTGCTATAGACACCCGAGATAAAGCTAATATTTCAGCTAATGAGTTATAAAGTATTTAACATGTTCCTTTTTTGCAGAATTATATAAGACTGTACAGGAATAAAATACAGAAAATGTTCAGATTTCTGTCAAGTTGTGCTTTTCTGCTTGCAGCAATCGTCGCGTGGTCAAGTAAGTGTCAGTTTGATTTAGTAACCGTCAACACAACACAAGCATCGAACACCCTTAAACTGCTTTTAGACATATACTTGGCTAAGAATTCTATTTGCACACAGACGGACTGCAATCATGTGAAGAAATCAAAGGAGAAACATATCGAAGTGGTGTGTACCATCTAAACACAACATATGGAGTCGAGTACCAAACCTTCTGCGACATGCTCACCGACGGTGGAGGATGGACTCTGGTTGCATCAATACATGAAAACAACCCACACGACAACGGAAGATGCACAGTTGGAGATAAGTGGTCCAGTGAGCAAGGTAGCAATGAACTTACTAAAGACGGTGATGGAAATTGGGGGAATCTTAAAACCTTTGGCAACGTTGCATCTGCAACCAGTGACGACTTCAAAAGCTTTTTCCATCGATGACGCCAAGGACATTATGATCTGGCAGGTTCCAAATAATACCCCATTGTCGATGTGGAGAAGCAACTCGTATCTGAAATATAGAACCTATGGTCAATTCCTTGATAACTTCGGTGGCAATCTCCAAAATTTGTTTCAAAGCTACTATCCAATCAGACAAGGTGTATATACATTTGGAAGCGACAACGGACCAAGTTTTCCAGTCAAATACGATGAAGGATCACCAGCTGATACTCTTTCCCATTTCGGTCCAAGCAGTCAACCGTATTTAACAGCAGGATATGTACAGGTTATAATGCATGTTTAAATGGGTATAGTTGGACATATTTATTTGTTTTTAGTCATCTTTGGGTTACAGTTGGTCGGCAGCGGTAGAGACAGCGACCCAGAGTAAATCATAAAATTTAGTATTAAATTATATTTTTGAACAACGACATCGTGTAGATAAAGCATTAACTAATGTAAGCTGTGCGTCATTTTTGTAGTTTCGGACAGTGAGCGAATATCAACATATCAATGCCATCTGCCCTGGTGTTAAAGTCGACCCGACTCGCGATGTTTACTGTTTGGCTTGTATTGGTGGAAGTTCATCCTGGGGCGACGTAAATAATTGCGGAGATTTTGGTGGAATGGCAAAGGATGGTTATGGCACAGGAACTGGAATAAGTGTCGACAAAACTTTGATCGAGTCAACTTTCCTAATCTTTTATCGTTAACCCAGCAGTACCAAGTAGCATTAAATTGTTGAAGTAATTTCCAAGTGCTTAAACAAACGAATCAGAAATCCAACTTGTCGAATAAACCCTGAACATATAAAACTGTACAAGTCCAATGTTGGAAATAAACCCATCAACAAATAACAGGCTACTCGAGATCAGCCGATATCAAAGAACAAAACAATCCAACTTCCATTTATTCCACCACTTTAATGAAGTAAACAAAACGAAGCATTATTTTTAAAAGATTTTTAGCTTAAAACCTTTAAGAGAACGATTTTGGATGAATATCTTAAACGATTTCAAAGCCAGCTAGAAAGTTACTTTGTGGCTTTACATTGCTCCACAGCGTCGCCAAGCGAGATTTTGAAGCAAAGTTTACTCGCACCTGGAGTGACATACACACCCTACTGCTATACGTAGTGGCAACACATTTGGTGGGGCAGGAACTTGGCCGAATGGTCTGGCGCGCCTGACCCACATACAGACATAAAAAAAAAAACTTAAACGGGATTCGTCCCCGGGAGTGTCCTGGGTTCGAACCCCGTGAAAAAAAACCGCAAATATGGGCAACTTTTTGCCAACATTTGCTTCGGTCAGCACAAAATCGTGAAAAAGTTCCGCAAGNAAAACATTTGGCAGCAACTTAAGATAAGTGCCATGACTGAAGCGTTTACAGAAAATGATGCCTTAATGATAAAAAGTGTACACATGCAACTCATTTTATACACAGCAAAATATAATGTTGAAAACTTATAACGCTAACATTTTGTCACTCCTTATGAGCATGGGCGTCCGCAGGAAAAAAACACAGGGTAGGGCAATCCGTTCGGGAAACGGTATTTCAGAACCAAAATTCATCAGAATGTCCTACTCATTCTTGCCAATCCCAAAGTAACATAAAAATACAATCAACACAATATAAACTATTACTGAAATATATGGTAGGTTGGCAACGATTTTTAACGGAAGTGGGATTTACATAAACAAACCTTATCAGATGTAACCACAGATACAGTAAAGATATTACATGATGGCTTTTTGACACATCCACCATTTACGTAATAATATGCTTGTTACCAAGCTATTGTTAGGTAATAATGTTCGATTCATTTAATCTGTTGCAAGTGACAACAGATTAAATAAATCGAACATTATTTTAAAGATCCACAATTTAACAGAAAAAGACAATAAAGGAAAGCTCAACTATTTTGAACTTTTGGGAACTAAAGATCGACTATTTAATTGTTTAGACCTTGATAGTGTAACCACGGAATTGACAAGAGTGAGCTGAATATAAGCTCAATGTAAAAAAACGTTAGGCAAACATCTCTGGCGAATACTTCGTTAGCAACAAATAATCTTTTGCCCATAAACCTTTAGATACAAAAGTTGAACATTAGTTCACCACAACGTTACGTGCTGCGTTTCTATGTGTAGACTTTCCCACAATTCCAATTCCAGCTACTCTGATGGTTCTGACGTGCGAACAAATACTTACTAACCACAATGTTGGACTTGCGACAAAAATATATATTTATTGGGTAATAATCCTGGGATAATGAGCAGATGATGGATTCAACGAACTTGATATTCGATTAAATTCGACTAATTAATCATTTCGATACAACTTTAACCTAATCCATTATCAAAACGTAGTAAAATCAAAACATTTGTTGGTTTCTTCCTAAGGTACAACTCAAAACCTTCAACTCCAAATAAGTTTTAACAACAGAACTTCGAAGCATTCAAAAATGAGCTAAAGATTTGAGCACAGTTTGCTACCTTTTATGCTTATACGTAATGGCAACCAAAGTTCGGTAAGGTTCGGGCTTAAGGCCCAACTCTTCAACATTTCTGTCGCAATTTAGCCTATACTTTGTGCGGACATATTTTCATGTGCGCAGGTTCTGTATTAATTTGTTACTGCAATTTATTCGTTAAAGTATATTTCAAAACCAAATTGGTGCTTTAAACTAATGTTTGAAAAATGTATTGCGATCAGCCTAAACATTAGGGCCCGCTAACACTATTGATGGAGACGGCGTTCAGGACAAAAAATAGGCAGATAGGGAAACTGATCGTGCGGTGACATCGACAAGATAAGGAATTGATCACTTGATGTGGTTTCCTGGGAAATTTTAGATGACTTATTCAACTAAACTTTATGTTGCGTTTCCATACGTATATTTTCCTACAATTCCAATTCCAGCTACTCTTCCAGTTCTGACGTGCGAACAAATACTTATTAAGCTTCAAGTGTTAGTCTTGCGACAACAATATACTCATGAGGTAATAATCCTGGGATAATAAGCAGATGATAGATTCAACGAACCTAATGTTCTGTCTTTAAAGGGAAGGTGTAAAACAAAGGATCAGCATGGGGGGGGGGCTAATAATCATGGGATAATGAGCAGATGATAGATTCAACGAGCCTAATGTTCTGTCTTTAAAGGGAAGGTGTAAAACAAAGGATCAGCATAACCAAGTGTATCGCCAGTAGAGAAAGGTGACTAGACATTCTAAAAAGCTGAAATATTTCTTTTGTTTGTTGAAAAACCTTGGCACTAAAAATATGTGGGGTATTATACTACTGTTGTTGCCAGTGGCCATTAACGCAGGTAAGTTTTAACGTTGTAATATATTTTGGATAACCTAACACAATTTTGCAGGGGCACTTATGTCCTGTGATGAAGTCAAAGGAAAAACATTTCGGAGTGGTGTGTACAATCTAACCACTATAGATGGAGTCGAGTACCAAACATTCTGCGACATGATCACCGACGGTGGAGGATGGACTCTGGTTGCATCAATACATGAAAACAACGCACACGATAACGGAAGATGCACAGTTGGAGATAAGTGGTCCAGTGAGCAAGGTAGCAATGAACTTACTAAAGACGGTGATGGAAATTGGGGGAATCTTAAAACCTTTGGCAACGTTGCATCTGCAACCAGTGACGACTTCAAAATATTTTTCCATCGATGACGCCAAGGACATTATGATCTGGCAGGTTCCAAATAATACCCCATTGTCGATGTGGAGAAGCAACTCGTATCTAAGATATAGAACCTATGGCCAATTTCTTTCTGGCCTAGGCGGCAATCTCCAAAATCTGTTTCAAAGTTACTATCCAATAAGACAAGGCGTGTATACCTTTGGAAGCGACAGCGGACCAAGTTTTCCAGTAAAATACGATGAAGGATCGCCAGCTGATACCCTTTCCCACTTCGGACCGGACAGTCAACCTTATTTAACAGCAGGATATATACAGGTTATGCAGTAGTTTGTTTTGAAACCTTCCTTTTCAGGATAATGCGGGGGGGGGGCCTTTCCCATTTCGGACCGGACAGTCAACCTTATTTAACAGCAGGATATATCCAGGTTATGCAGTAGTTTGTTTTGAAACCTTCCTTTTCAGGATAATGCCTTTATGTTTAGGACTTATGTGTAGTTAAAGGTGATACATTCAAAAGAGGGTGTGCATAGTTGGTTATTTGCATTGATCCTAAAATTTTGGACCAAGACTTGCGAAAAAGCGCTTTTGGGGTCTTTTTGCGGATAAAAGCGGAAACATATTCCTAATTGGGCATATAATCGTTTAAAAAATAATTATTGATATTTTATTTCAGTTTCGTACTGTGAACAGTGCGCAAAACATTAATGCTCTCTGTCCCGGAGTAAAAGTCGACCCTACATGGGGTGGTTACCCACAAACTTGCATCGGTACAAGTGGATACTGGGGCTCTGTTTTCAACTGCGGAGATTTCAGTGGAATGGCAGTAGATGGTTACGGTACAGGCATTGGCAGAAGTGTCGACAAAACCTTGATCGAGACAACTTTCTTAATCTTTTATCGTTAAACAAATGATTATTGGCAAGTCACTTTAATTTCCTGAATGAGTAATTTATTTGCGACCAATAAAACAAAATGATGATTCCTTTCGTGGAATGTGTGTAGATCAGTGCTCTTCAACCTTTTTTGGCTTGGTGAACCCTTAATGTGGCTGTGACGAACTCATGCACCCTGTTTACTTAAAAAGGTTAACTGAGATAAAAGCGATATGAAAAAGCATTATGCATATCATCATGTCAATCAAAATGAGCGGAGCTTGCAAAAATTCTTGAATTGCTACCAATACTCCAAGCGAATTTTCTGTGAAACACCGGAGAAAAAGCCAAAACTCGATGTCCTAATGACCTAATATAACCCGACTGTAACACACAGACTATCAAACTTGACATGGGGATAAGACATTAAAAAAGTTTACCTTGGTTATACATCAGTTAAAACCTACATCTTTTTTCTAATATCCTGATAGTCAAATATTAATGGTTCATTAAAAGTTTGTGATGCACCCTTGTATACCCCTTCGTACTGGTGCACCCCATGCATATTTTGGTGCACCCTAGGGTGCACCGTGCACACTGGTTGAAGAGCACTGGT
>QLIY01003544.1:0-11733 GCA_003260075.1 Phallusia mammillata | reverse complement strand
TGCATAGAAAAAGTTTAAATATTTGAAATCATGTAAAATAAATATTAAACGACCACAGTAAGATTTAAATGATCGAATATTTCATGTGTTGGGAAAACGAAAACAGTTACACATTTTTAGCGAAAAAGGTAGAACTAAACAAAGTTGTAAAAGTCAGTCTCTACACAAAACACAATCAAATCTTTGCTTCTGTATCGGACTCTGGATTTCATGGATCAACTTTGGACTTTAAATTCAGTCACATGCAACATTAGTTATGTATTTTGTTTTGTTGCAATGTCTTAAACGACCTTTCGCACATAAGTGTTTGCAACGTCTTAAACAACTTTTCACACGTAAGTGTTTGCAACTACGACNCTACGACGGAACATAATAAGCATTTCGCGTGTACGTGTTATAACTATTCTCGTGACCCGATCACTATATAAACGAGCATTTTTAAAACCTCAATGACACATACGGACAGATACAGTAAGATAATAACCCAGTGCTGTTTGGTAATCGTGTTATACGTTCAACCGCTTGTAGCGCTGTTGCTATGTTTCGTCAAAATATAAACTTGTAAATATTAACTATAAGCTAGGCGTCATTTAGACTTGATTTATTCAGCGATAGGTTTGTTTAGTCAGATTGGAATCAGATTCGGAGATTTTTCTATTGTCTACCTCTCCATGGGTCAGTACACTTCCAAATTTCTGCATTCCAAAAATAGTGACTCAGCAGTTTCATGATTACGACCTGCTGGTATTTTACCTCTAACTTATGGTTTGCAAGTGCAACTTATGGCATAATATTTTTGTGTTCATTCCGATAAAACTGTAACAACATGTAACCTATTTGTTGGCCGACACTTTGTGCATTTTTGTTTGTCTGTTCAAGCGTTTCGTTCTACTTTTTTTACAATGAAAGGTTTTCCACACAGAACGGGTCACATGTACCACAGACACTGAACACATATTTGATGTTTAAAGATTTCAAAGCATGCGCCAGCAAAAGCTTCAGCAGAAATGGCATAAGAATAGGGGGGGGGGAGTCTGTTCAAGCGTTTCGTTCTACTTTTTTTACAATGAAAGGTTCTCCACACAGAACGGGTCACATGCACCACAGACACTGAACACATATTTGATGTTTAAAGACTTCAAAGCATGCGCCAGCAAAAGCTTCAGCAGAAATGGCATAAGAATAGGACCGTAAATTCACCATAACCACTACATGCAGGTTTCAACTCGTCGCTGATCGCTTGCTTTGATTTCAGTCGAGTGAGTCGAGGGGGGGGGGGGGGGGGGGGGGGGGGGGGGGGGGGGGGGGGGGGGGGGGGGGGGGGGGGGGGGGGGGGGGGGGGATTACTCAGTTAAGAAATTTTCAGTAGCGAGGTAAAGCTAGTGGGCAGGTTGAATAATTTCTGTTCTGAACGATTTTGGTATGTTTATAACGCACAGGTAGTTTACCAATGGTATGTTGAGGTTGTGTGCATAACTTAAATAAAGTTTGGAAAACGTAAATACAGCAAGTTAAACGTATATTAATACTACATATGGGTAATTTTTACGATGATTTCGCGTAAAAGTTTTAATCACCATTGTAATCGCTTGTTTTGACGTTTTACACATATTGTTGCATTCGATGAAGCATAAAACAAAAAATAGGGTAAAATAATATCAGTTCTGGTGATAAGATCAGTTTTAATGGCTTTCATTGCAGTTTTAAAAAAATTCAGACATTTTAACTTCAAGTGTAGATACTTTAAACTGTATCCCGTTGAAGCGTGCATACTAATTGGTAAGATATGTTGTCCATTGACTTTTGAATTACATCATTCTGTTCAATAACACTGGTAACTAGGTTTTTAACTTTCTGGCGGAGTTGACAATGATTACTGATTTACAGGTAGTGATTTTCTGTTTTGATAAGTTAATTAATTTTCTATACTTAGGGGGGGGGGTCATCGATGTGATGTTTGTGAAAAAATATTTCGAGAAAGTGGACATTTAAAAACACACATGTTGAAACAAACCAATGAAAACCCCTTTGCTGTATTGCTTGCGAAAAACGCTTCGGGGAAAGTGGAACTTTGAAAAAGCACATGTTGACACACACCAAAGAAAAACTGGGGGGGGGGACCCGTTAAGTAAAATAAGCACATGTTTTTGCAATACTACATGCGATTTGAAAAGCGGGATTTTGTCTGCAGCTTATCATGTGTTGGCTCGATGCTTTTTTATTTATGTTTTTTTTGTCACGTATTTATATCACTTGAATGTTGCACATACAAAACATTTTGTTAAGTACTGTACGAACCACTTTGCCAGTGAAATATGCGCGACCAATTTTAATGACGCTTGTAATCGAACACGCTGGAAAAGAAAATTGTTGCACAGCTGACTGCCACATTGCCAATTCAGTTGGCTTAAAACTTTAGTCGAGAAAAACTGAAACGAGCATTTGACTTTGAATGTTTTGTTTATTACTAAGTTTTAGCTGAAACTTTTTGCTCATGTTTAGGCGAAAAGTAAAGTTTATTGATTGATATTTGTTTTTTTTAGGCATTTAGAGAGCTTAACACATTTGTGTTTCAAAGTTATTCACATATTGCTACTGAGGGGGAAAGGCAAACTATATTTTGATTTTTTTCTATGTTGGGAATTCAGCATCTGTCACATATCGTGAATTGAATTGTTTAAGCAACCGAAAATAGTTCCTTCTCTTTGTGACGTATTTCAAAAACTTTCGGAGTGTGCATATAACGCCAACGAATGACGCATTTCACGGACGGCTTTTATATTGCAAACATACCGACAAACTGACATAATAAAACAAAGCTGAAAGGAGGTTACCTGGTGGATATAACAAAGTTTATCCTCGAAATGTTTTTCAAAAAAAAAAAACGATGTTGAAAAGGCAACACTTGTTTTCAGAGATAAATGGAATAATTTAAATGAAATATATTATTATATTTCTTTCAGAAACCCCTTCAACGAAAAAGTTTTGACTTTTAAGCAATTTAATGAGTAATTCTGTTCATCATCAATAGGAATCATGCAACATTCTTATTTTTTTAACCTAGCATTTCTTGGATGTTTGCACAAAAATTGGGTGAAAAAAAAAACATAATGACACACACCAATGAAAAGCCACATCAATGTGTTGTTTGTGAAAAGAGATTTACCCGAAGTGGACATTTAAAAATGCACATGATGACACACACCAAAGAGAAGCCTCATTGCTGCATTGTTTGCGAGAAACGCTTTAGTAAAAGTGGAAATTTGAAAAGCCACATGTTGACACACACCAAAGAAAAACCTCATCGCTGCACTATTTGCGAAAAACGCTTCAGCAAAAGTGGAAATTTGAAAAGACACATGTTAACACACACCAAAGAGAAGCCTCATCGCTGCATTGTTTACGAACAACGCTTCAGCGAAAGTGGAAACTTAAAAACACACATGTTGACACGCACCAATCGGAAACCTTATCGATGTGATGTTTGTGAAAAACGATTTACCCAAGGAGGTCATTTGAAAAACCACATGTGGACACACACCAAAGAAAAACCTTATCAATATCAAACTTGCGAAAAGAGATTTAGCATGAGGGGAAATTTAAAAACACACATGTTGACTCACACAGATCGAAAACCTTTTCGATGTGATGTTGGTGAAAAACGCTTCACCGCAAGTGGAAGTTCAAAAAAATCACATCACGACACAACACAATAAAGACTCGATTGTTGACACAAGGACAGGTTTGTCAGACGTGAAAATTTGAATAAACACGTTATGATACGCCCTTTAGAAAAAACAAACTGGTGTAAGATTTTGGATGATGTATGTTGACCCGCACCATAGTGAAATTCCCTTTGTGTGTTTTGTTAAATAAAAACGTTAGCATAAATGGACATTTTAAAACATGCTTCTTGGGGCATTTTAAATCTGCCAATTAATTTACTTGAGTTGTTTTAACCCAGTCAATAATATACCACAATACAACGCTAAATCGAAAATGAAAAGAAATGCATTTATAACTGCTTGACACATAAAGTAGTGGTTTTCGAGATTTTACTTCTTTCGATAGTTTGGCAAAGCGACATGAAGGGTAGATTTAATGTAGTTTTGTAGCTAAATCACCTTGCAGTTTATCACGTCCCGGACAACACTAAGACCACATTAAAACTGTGAACTGAAAAGACTTGTTTTGTTACTTGCAATGAAAGAAGTATAATTTGTATCCACAAGTTATTCGTTGATGCTTATCACGAAACTGAAGATGTAAATCGTTATTTGGCGTGTTTTACGGATTATCGTTTCTTTTGTATCGCTGTGTTTCCTGTTACATCGTTATGTTGAGAAAAATAGATATTCCACCTGTTGTGTGGTCTCTTAGTTAATAACACGAAAGCTGACCACGTGTCGTATTTACAGCTGCTAATGTCAAAGTAAACAATAAACAGTTCTGTTGAAAAAAACACACGAGTATTACCACAACTGAAAAATAGCAGATATACGTCGTAAATAGGCATTGTGACAATATTAACGTGCATGTGCCACTTTGCTCCATTCTGCACGACAGGGTTTCCTATGTAAAGGGGGGGGGGGGGGGGGGGGGGGGGGGGGGGGGGGGGGGGGGGGGGGGGGGGGGGGGGGGGGGGGGGGGAGATGAAGCTAGTGTAGTTAGTTTCGTTAAGCTAGTGGTTAGTTAATTTCGTTAGTGCGATTTCGTTGGTCTGCTATGCTGGTTGAATACTTTTCCTATGGCCTGTAATATTGGAGTAGAGAAACAAAAACCTTGGGGGGGGGGGGGGGGGGGGGGGGGGGGGGGGGGGGGGGGGGGGGGGGGGGGGGGGGGGGGGGGGTAATGAGTGGCAATTTCCTAAACCACATATGATACGAAAGCGAACACGTACTAAAGGCGGGTGTCGCAGCTGCACAATCGATTACTATAAGAGTTGTTTTATGTACGCATAATAAATGGGGGGGGGGGGGGGGGGGGGGGGGGGGGGGGGGGGGGGGGGGGGGGGGGGGGGGGGGGGGGGGGGGGGGGGGGGGGGAAACTGTCAAATGAAGCAACTGACGCAAAATCAACATGATAGATTTTCCACAAATATTAGAGCATAAAAGTTGGTACTTGTAAATTGCAAGTTAAATGTTCAGTCTAAATCACCTTATTGACTCACACCAAAAATATTCTGCATGATATTTGGAAAAAAATTCCTCAACATGGATCTTTAAAACACACTTACTGATTCACACTGAAGAAAAAAATCCATACTTGTTGCTTTTGTAAACAACAGAAAATTCAAATCTTCTTCAATTCTAAAATTTTACTTTTTTAACTGTGAATTGTTTGTTTATATAACAACAGCACAAAATAACGCAGTATTTATCGTAATTTGGTGTGTAGTAGTGGGACCAAACTATGTGACGTGTTTCCATTTTTGTTGTGATGGTTTGTTAAATAAGTTGTTGACAAACTCAGTTTTGAAATCCCACCTGTTGACTGTTCTCTTATTTTTTAACTTCATGGAAGCTAGCCCTGGCCATGCGCAGAATCGCTTCCTGTAATACGAGAACGTGGTAAAACCGTTAGTCGCAGCTGCGCAACCCGTTAGTGTCTACATTGCTTCGTTTGCGCGCACCAATGTGTGTTAGTAGACCAGTTAAGGTTTATAGTAGCGAGGGAAAGCTAGTGAGTTATGTTAGTTAGATTGGAAAGGACGAATTTAGTTCGTCTGTCAGTTATGTTTAGAACACACAGTTCAAATTATTTTACTAGTGGTCTGTTATATTGGGTTATAATCGGAAAAGTAAAAATGTCTTGCATTACGTAATTGCAGATTGAAATAAACAAGCTACGCGGAGTTATTAGTAAACCTAGTTTAAATTTCCACAAAGGTTTGGACTTAAGTGTTGATACTACGTAAGCACTCATATATTATATTCATTGGCCTAATGCCTCCATACGTTTGTTTGGACCAGCAGGATTACTTTAGACTAGTTTTACTACCAAGCCAAATGTTAAATCACTTTAATTGTTGCGCAAGGCTTTGAAAATGTTTAAGACCCAATCCCATGAAGTACAATGACTTGTCTTAAATAGAACAAATGCATTGCAGACGTGACATCGACCGCTTCACGCACAGATAAGAACTTTTGAACCGAAAACATATATTCTGACACAGTGGTTCTTAACCTTTTTATAACGGCCGAACCCCTACGATATTCTTCAGCCTTTGGTCGAACCCCAAAGTTACCTCAGGCTTTTAACCTATTTTGTTTGGTGAGTCATAATTAGTTTTTGTTTAAACGTAGTATCAGCAGTTACCGTTTGTCATTTTGTTAAATTCTGACTTCATAATACAAGCAACTTGTTTCAGGATTGCTTTAATTCCGGCAATTTGGGGGGGGGGACTTGCACCAAAGTGAATTTCCCCTCGTGTGTTAACAAATAGCACCAATAGACATTTGAAAACACCAGTGAAATGCCCCTATAACAATGCCCTAAAAGAATAGCAAATGTTAAACCAGATCATACTCAACCAGTGAGTTTGTTTTACTAGTTAAACTCAGTCAATAATACAACGCAACACATTGCTACATCGAAAATGGAAAGAATTGCATTTCTTACTGCTTGAAATATAGTGGGGGTTTTCGAGATTACTTCTTTCGAAACCTTGCCAAAGCGACATGCAGGGATAATTTCATGTGGCTTCGCTAAAAAACGTTGAAGTTTTTCACGTCCCGGACAACCAAAAGGATATATGAAACCGTGCACTGACAAGACTTTGACTTATTACTTGGAGTGAAATAATGCTCTTCACGAAATAAAACAATGTAAATCGTTATTTGGCGTGTTGTGTAAACAAACGTTATTTTACGGGTTCATGTTCCTTTTTTATCGCTGTGGCTTCTGTTAGATCGTTATAGTGAAAAATAGATATTCCACCTGTTGTGTGAACTTTTAATTTCTAAGACGAAAGCTGACCAATTGTCGTACTGCTAGTAACAAAGTAAAAAATAAACAGTATTTTTGAAAAAACACGCAAGTATTAGCACAACTGAAAAGTAGCAGATATACGTCGTAAAGAGGCATTGAGACATTATTAATAACGTACACACGCCACTTTGTTCCATTCTGCACGACAGAGTTTTCTATGTGAACTTATTGAGTGGCAATTTCCTAAACCACACATAATACCAAAACGTACTAAAGGCGGAGGTCGCAGCTGCACAACCGATTACTATCCGAGTTGTT
This sequence comes from Phallusia mammillata, assembly GCA_003260075.1. Classification (NCBI taxonomy): domain Eukaryota; kingdom Metazoa; phylum Chordata; class Ascidiacea; order Phlebobranchia; family Ascidiidae; genus Phallusia; species Phallusia mammillata. Next base: position 4,485 of record QLIY01003544.1, on the reverse strand, counting down.
TTATGTACGCATAATAAATGGTACTAGCAGCCCAGCCCAGTTAAGTTACAGTGACGAGGTAAAGCTAGTGTATTGGTTAAGTAGTTTCGTTGGTCTGCTATGCTGCTTAGATACTTTTCCTGTGGCCTGTAATCTTGCATTAGAGTGGAGAAACAAAAACCTTTTCAAACAACTGTCTAATGAAGCAACTGACGCAAAATCAACATTGCTCAAAGATAGATTTTCCACAATAATTTGAGCATAAAAGTTGGTACTTTTAAATTGCAAGTCAAACGTTCAGTCAAAATCACCTTATGTCGTTGCACTTACGGATGAAAAACTAGTACCTGCAACGGCCTATTATTGTGGATACAAAATTGCCCCACGAGAGTTTGTCGCGTAACAATGCGCTGGACAACTTATACAGACTTTGGATGTGATGTTTTAATATAGAATTCTGTATCAAAGAATATTTCAAGACACACATGTTAAGAACTACCTAATCTGGTCATGCGTCGAATTGCTTCCTGTAATACGAGAACGGTGTAAAGCCGTAAGTCGCAGCTGCACAACCCGTTAATGTCTAAATCACTTCGTTTACCCGCACCAAGTAGTCTTAGTAGTCCAGTTAAGGTTAACAGTAGCGAGGAAAGCTAGTGTGTTATGTTAGTTAGATTTCAACGAACGAATTTGTCTGTTATTTTTAGAACACACCGTTTCAATCATTTTACCAGTGGTTTGTTATGTTGAGTTATAATTGGAAAAGTAAAAATGTCTTTAAGAGCATTACGTAATCTCAGTTTAAACCTAGTTTAAATTTCCACAAAGGTTTGGACTTAAGTGTTGATACGGGGGGGGGGTGGAAACACTCACATATTATAATTATTGGTCTAATGCTTCCATACGTTTGTTTGGACTAGCAGGATTACTTTAGACTAGTTTTACTACCAAGCCAAATGTTAAATCAGTTTAACTGTTGCGTAAGGCTTTGAAAAAGTGTAAGAACTATTTCCATAAGTGCTATGACTTGTCCTAAATAGAACAAATGTATTGCAGACGTGACATCGACCGCTTCACGCACAGATAAGAACTTTTGAACCGAAAACATATATTCTGACATATTTAAGCGAAAATAGTTACTTTTGCTCGGTAACCTCTGTAGGTTAAATTGATTTAACACTGGATAACGATTTGGCGATTTTACCAGTACCACTGGAATATGTCCGATCAGTTGTTTGACCCAGTTTGTAACCAATATAAATGACGCTTGTAATCGGATAGGCTGGTAAAGGAAATTGTTGCACAGCTGTCTATTCAGTTCATGCCGATTAGCTTAAACCGTACTCGAGTATTTGATAGTAAAGCCCATGAGTTGAATACAAAGTATTGCAGAACTGAAGGTTGTAACCCTTTTTTTTTCAGGTAGTATTCTTGTTGTTTTATTTTGCCAGGCTACTCACACTAAACATAAACTTGTGATGTGATGTTTGTGCAAAAATATTTGCAATAAGTGAACATTTAAAAACCCACATGCTGAAACAAACCAATGAGAAACCTTATCGATGTGAAGTTTGTGAAAAAAGATTCGGTGAAAGTGGAAATTTGAAAACACACATGTTGACACACACCAAAGAGAAACGGGGGGGGGGATACTTGGTTTATAATATGTATTTGCCATCTAATAGCGCCCAGAAAGCCCACATTAATTACTTCGTGCACAGGTTGAACAGCACAGCGTGGAGATCAGTCCTAAGTGTTTATGATGTCATAATCTATTTTGTGTTGCTTGTGGTACCTTTTTTGTTCGCATTGTTTGCACACAATAGGCGTACAAAAAGTCTGACGCATATGGCTATTAATCTGGTAACAAAACTTTTTAGTACACAAAAACTGTTTAGAGCCGTTTGAAATTAAATATATTTAGCAAAATAGTTTTATTTACGTCACGGCCGCCAGTACATATATATTTTAATAAACAGGGGGGGGGGACCTACCTGTGTTTTGATGTTTGGCAAATACAAATTGCCTTTCTAAGCGATTATGGACGCTAAAGTTGGACGAATACGAGTATTTATATTGTACTTCAAAAAGACCTTCATCGAACCCCTGATTCGGCGTTGCCGAACCCCTGGGGTTCGATCGAACACCGATTAAGAGCCACTGTTCTGACTTATTTACGCGAAAATAATAACTTTTGCTTGGTAAGCTTTGTAGGTTAAATTGATTGGATAAACGATTTGGCGATTTTACCAGTGCCACTTGAAAAGGTCCGATCAGTTGTTTGACCCAGTTTGTTACCAATATAAATGACGCTTGTAATCAGATACGATGGTAAAGGAAGTTGTTGCACAGCTGTCTATTCAGTTCATGTCGATTAGTTTAAACCGTACTCGAGTATTGGAGAGTTAAGCCCATGAGTTGAAACCAAAGCATTGCAGAACTGAAGGTTGTAACATTTCTTTTTTACGTAGTATTCTTGTTGTTTTATTGTGCCAGGCTACTCACACTAAACATAAACCTTACAAATGTGATGTTTGTGTAAAAATATTTGCAATAAGTGGTCATTCAAAAACACACATGCTGAAACAAACCAATGAGAAACCACATCGATGTGATGTTTGTGAAAAGAGATTTAGTCGGCGTGGAAGTGTAAAACGCCACGAGTTGACACACACCAAGGAGAAACCTCATCGCTGCACTGTTTGCGCAAAACGCTTCAGCAAAAGTGGAAGTTTGAGAACACACATGTTGATACACACCAATGAGAAACCTCATCGATGTAATGTTTGTGAAAAAAGATTGGGGGGGGGGGAGGTTTAGTCGGCGTGGAAGTGTAAAACGCCATAAGATGACACACACCAAGGAGAAACCTCATCGCTGCACTGTTTGCGCAAAACGCTTCAGCGAAAGTAGAAGTTTGAGAACACACATGTTGATACACACCAATGATAAAGCTCATCGATGTAATGTTTGTGAAAAAAGATTTCGTCTAGTTGCGACTTTAAAAAGACACATGGTAACACACACCAAAGAAAAACCACATCGATGTGATGTTTGTGAAAAAAGATTTCGTCAATTTGGGACTTTAAAAAGACACATGGTAACTCACACCAAAGAGAAACGACATCGATGTGATGTTTGTGAAAAAAGATTTAGTCAAAGAGGAGATTTAAAACTGCACACAGGGGGGGGGGCTAGTTGGGACTTTAAAAAGACACATGGTAACACACACCGAAGAGAAACCACATCGATGTGACGTTTGTGAAAAAAGATTTAGTCAAAGAGGAGATTTAAAACTGCACACATTGGCACACACAAAAGAGAAACCACATCGATGTGATTTTTGTGAAAAACGATTTCGCCAAGTTGGGACTTTAAAATCACACATGTTGATACACACCAAAGAAAAACCTTATCAGTGTAATGTTTGCGAAAAAAGATTTAGCCAACGTGGAAACTTAAAAACGCACATGTTGACACACACCAATCAGAAACCTTATCGATGTGATATTTGTGAAAAATACTTTAATCGAAGTGCTCATTTGAAAAGACACATGTTGACACACACCAAAGAAAAACCTCATCGATGTGATGTTTGTAAAAAGAGATTTAGCATAAGTGGAAATTTGAAAACACACATGTTGACGCACACCAATCGGAAACCTTATCGATGTGATATTTGTGAAAAACGCTTCACCGCAAGGGGGGGTTTAAAAAGTCACATCACGACACAACACAATAAAGACAAACCCCATTGATGTAATACAACTACAGGTTTAACAAAAGTATATAAATTTCAAACAAACACTTTATGATGCATCTTTCAGAACAAGCACCCTGATTTAAGATTTTGAACTATGTATGTTGGCTTGCACCCATATGAAATTCCCTTTGTGTGTTTTGTTAAATAAAATTGTTGTGGCACAAATAGACATTTTAAGACATGCTTGTGTCTGTTTGTAGAAATGTTTAATGCATTTAGAATTTTAGGGGGGGGGGGAAATGGAAATTTGAAAACACACATGTTGACACACACCAATCAAAAACCTTATCGATGTGATATTTGTGAAAAACGCTTCACCGCAAGGGGGGGGGGGGGGGAAATAAAGACAAACCCCATTGATGTAATACACTACAGGTTTAACAAAACTGTATAAATTTGAAACAGACACTTTATGATGCATCCCCCAGAACAAGCACCCTGATTTAGGATTTTGAACTCTGTATGTTGACTTGCACCAATATTAAATTCCCTTTGTGTGTTTTGTTAAAAAAAATTGTTGGCACAAATAGACATTTTAAAACATGCTTGTGTCTGTTTGTAGAAATGTTTAATGCATTTAGAATTTTAGAAATATTTTTTCACATTTGGGGCATTTGAAATATATGATGCAAATTGTTAAAAAGTTGAAAAATGTCCAAAAAAGAATAACAAATGTTGAACCATGTCACAATTTAATTCATTTTAGTTGTTCTAAACCAGTCAATAATACAACGCAACACATC